>VOMN01075659.1:0-33717 GCA_014899125.1 Orchestia grillus
ATATAGTAGGAAATAAAAGTACTTTTTCCACCGTGAATGTTTCACAGGTCCTGCTAGTACAAATAAATACACATTTAGGCCACAATAGAAGTAGTTATAGCCATTTATGTCATATCCTAGATACAGAAACTGAGCATTACTGAACGCAACTGTAAGCATGTGTATGTATATTGTAATATGCAATACCCCGCCAAGCTTGGTATCCACGATGCGGACTCTAGTATATAATGCTGTGGATTTCTAATTTTTTTTTAAAGTGACTTACTATAGTGCACTTGTACAGTGAAAATGAGTATTAATTTACCAGTGGACTGAAACCAAGACCGGCAATGCTAATTTCTTCCTATTTATTCTTAAGAGCGTGACACGAAACATATAAATAAATATATAGGTAGATGTAGGAAATTAAAATTTGAAGCTTCTTCTGAGATATTCATTTAGTTTTTTTTTTGCCAAGCTTTCAAACCACGTCACATAGTTCTTCATTCAGGGTGGAATTCTCAAAAGCAGATTACATCCCAGGACTTATGACCTCAAACCTCGTATCACATATACAGACGCACATTTTCAATTCAAAATTTGTCTTATTATTGGGAAATATTGAGGCGGAACATCCAAGGACCGGTTGAACACAACCGTTTGACCGGTTGAACACATTAAATATGAACACACGACAGTCATTATTAGTAATAGATTGAGCTTGATCCACTCAAATTCACAAGTGAAAAGTTTGAATCACAGTTGTAAATGGGATCTCTGTATTTAATGATAATAAATGTTAGAAAACAAGAAATTTGAATGATAATTTATATCCATGGTGTGAGACACTATGTTCTTGCTCATTTGAATGCCTGGTATCTACTACAGTTTTAAAAACCATAATATGTGAAATTTTGCTGTATAAGTCATGAGATACTTGATAGTTGTCAGGGTCTAGTGATTAATGTATTTGCAGCTCATCTGGAAGGACCCCTGTTCGAATCCCAGGAGTGGCTGTCAACAAGTTTGCCCTTAATATGTTATTTCGAAACGGAAATCCTTCTGTTACTGTTGAATATTTTGTGTAGCAAACAAATACCCAGACAGGCAGACAAGCAAAGGTCTTAGACATTCACAGTTAGATTACCTTGGTTATAGATGGGCTTTTTGGGACTTCCATTTTTTGTGCCCACTTGCTTCTTTCAAGTTTCAGACCTTCATTATCTCTTCTTTGTCATTTCTGTCTCTGCATTCATGACTTTGTTTCTATGCACATGGGATCCTGTGCGGATGGGAATGCACGTGTTCTGGTTTGTCATTTTCTTTAGTCCTTGGTGAAGGTCTCCTTCTTTTTGCTCTGTTTGCATCACATGACATGGATAGCGAGCTTTGGACCTACTGATGTTCTAATTTAATTTCAGTTGTTTAGTAGTACATTAATGCCTCAACACACTTGATGTATTTCATTCCATGGGCAAGTTTATAAAATAGAGTACTCATATCCCAGAACTATTTTTCCTGTTTAAAATAGCTGAAATTATTTTAATCATTGCCAACGTCCTAAAAATACCCAACCTAAAGAGTGCATGAAAGTTTTGTTGTATTTATCAGCTACCTTCACTTCTGAACTGACTGTCTTACCATGTCTCATCACCAAGTCAATCACATGTAATTTTCTTGAAATTTTCTCAACCCCCCTTTTAACTCCCATTAAACATTTTTTGTATTGGTGCATGGATGATTTCCCTGGTGATTTCTTGCTCAAATCATCATAAATGCGTTTTCCCAAATAATAGTGTTTGTCTGTGATCATGTCTCCTGCAAGCTGCTTCTCCTTCATCCACAGCAAAAGTAGCCATCCTGTCTTGTATTCTTTTCCTCCAGTTTCAAATCAAACTGGACCATTCGTTTGTGTTACCCTGTTAATAACTTCATTCTATTTGAAGATAGTTAAAAACCATTGATGTCGCATGCTTGCACTGTTTTGCCAAATCATTTACACACACACACCCCTGCACCTCTCATATTTTTTTGCATTCAAAGCTTGTTCCCCTATCTTTCTTGGCTTCCACTTTCACCCATATTGAAAAATACATGATAGAGTAGAGTAGATGTAGTGAAAGAAAAAAACAAGCAAATATAAAGCTCAAAATATGTCTTTCTTCCATTGACAATGTGTGGGAAAATGAGTTGAATGCGTGCCTACTAGTGGCCTCGAGGTGAAATTGACTCTTGATCTTGGAGTTTGGCTCTTTAAAGAACTGACCTAATGGTGTCTTTAAAGCTAAACTCTCCACATTTTGGGTTACTTGTATGTGGAGACATCACTGTATAAATTAAGGTGAAGTTTTTTCCATCTCACCATGATTGGGATTTACATTTAAACCAAGTTGTTCATGAACCTTTATCCAGGTTAAAATATGGTTGAGCTACCATGTGAAGAATCTACAAAGCCTGTTGGAAGTTTTCATGGTCAGTTTTGCTTAATTGGGTGAGTTTTATCAAATAGTTTACTCTTTTGGATTATTCCTTGTGTTCAGGAAACTAGTGGTCCTCAACTTTCCAAGGGATTACCCAGGGAATTATCGTTCATTTGTAATTTACTATCTGGAGATTGAAATGAGGATACTCATCTGGTTCTTAATTTTATAGTTCAAAAATGAATATGATTGTGTTTACTGGCATTTTGACTCAACCATCTTGTATGGAAACTATAGTAATGTATTATAATCATATATTTGGCTGTTATTTACTTTATGTGTTGGACTTTTAAATAGAATACAACAAAAATGGGTCAAGTGGCCCATTCTTGGACTTGAGTCTCTACCCAAGATACATGCAGTGGGTTCCTCTATTGAAGTGAAAATAACTGATGATGAAGTGCTTCATGGTGTTTTTCATATGCTCTTTTGATGAACAGTTTTGAGATGTTAGTTATAAAGAAGCAACTGATTTGTAGTGTGAAACTATAATTTGGAAAGAATTTAGAAAAAGGAGAGGTTGCACTTCAATATCCGGTTTTCAATGAGCTCCTGTTTTCAAATACCCATTTTAAAATCTTTTTGTTTATTTTTGATTTAAATATTTATTTTCAACAATGGTATTTTTCATATATAATTTTTTTTTATTCATATCCTACTGCATTATTAATTGATCTATGGTTAGTGATATGTGAAAAGGATAAAATATAAAATCCAAAATGTTGTATCCATCCATCACTCATTTTGCAGTAAGAGATGAAAAGACTTGACTCATCACCATTATTTGCTTCTCATGGTCCATCAAACAGCCCTTGTGGTGTCTACCGGGTGGGTTGTGTGTTTGAAAACAAAGTAATGGATGAAAAAAGGAACTGAGACCAGACACAAAACATTTCATAATTAATGAACATTGTTTACATAAAAACAGGCCAAATGCTCAACATCATTTGATAAAAATCCAAGCTGCTGCAGGGTCATTCTACATGAAGTGTACATATTTTTTAGCAAAATCTCAACTCTAGACCATGAACTTTGATGGTTCTCTGCATCTTAGTTGGTTCACGTGAGATGCATCAAATTTTGTTTTTTATGGCTTTGTGTCACTGATGACCTTTTTTATGGCAAGGTCAATTTTTAGTCAAACTATTTGACATCAAACATTTGAGAGGTTGTAACTTTCGGCAGAATTGGCCAATCTGAACGCAAAATGCTGAGGAGAAAAAGATCTTTTAAATAAATGGTAAAATGACATTCCTGGGACTATTCTTGCCATGATGGCCCATTTTTGAACTTTTTGACTTTTGACATTGGCCAAAATATAACTTCTATCCACCCCAAAAATTTTCATGTTCCGTAAAGAAAGAGCTAGTTAAATTAACTACAGTACATTTGAGGAGCATGCTCTCTGACAATGATTTTTTTTATGTTGGTGAGAATTTTCAATTAAGCTGCCACTGTTTTTTTATTTTGCATTCATTCTAGTGAATTTTTACTGGTCAATAGTATTAAAGGTTTTTAAAATGGGATGATGCATCATGTACTTCAGGAAACATTCCTAGCTGAAAGAGTTCTGATAGAATAAATAATTTCATGAGTTATTAGATTCATAGGATTTGTGTGTTCCTGTTAAGAATGATTCACTAGTTGTGGCTGTTAGTTAGCATAACTTGTAAAATTGATATTCATCTGTGTGACCCTTCAGTACCCATTCTATAACCAGCAGCATTTGAATTAAGAATTTACGTAATTTATATAGGTTTTAGTTTTGAAACTGAACACACTAGTCTTTTCTTTTGATTATTTTTCTTGTGTGTGGGAGGTAGATCATCCTCTAGAACAAGTGACTTACTTTACAAAAGTGAATTGATTTCCACTTAGTCTTTTTGATTTGCTTTTGAAAGTGCAACCAAGGTTTGGTAAATAAGATGTTAGTATAATTTGCGTTTAGTTTTCGAATTAAATATTTAAATATCATTGCAAATATTACTTCAATGAAGTAGAATTCACATTGAACATTGTAAAGAATACAGCAATTGAATGTTAATGCCAATTTTCCTCTCTCGCTGTTCAGTATTTCTTGTACTGGATTTAAAGGCAAATTTTGTTTTAGTATTTATGTGCATACTATAGAATAACATCAATTCTCATCATTTTAAGAGGAATGTACTCTTCATTCATTGTTCAAGTGCATTTGTCATTTGTACAGTTGTAAGACCTTACTTATTTGTTATGATTTAAACTCCTGGATGATTTTAAAGTTCATGCTTTGAGTTTAATAATGCAAAAACCAAGATATTGAGGGGAAGAATAACGGGGAAAAAATGCATTCAAGAAAAATGTTTGGGTTCAAATGATGTACAGCAGTCTCAGAAGAAAGTTAGTGTTGCTGTAATGTAGGGGTTGGCGAGTTGATAATTCTCATGTAGTTACGGTATACTTGTAGTTTGTTAGATTGTATTATGCATTGTTTTCATATGAAAAAGAATATTTCAACAGGAGAAGCGCTGGTGGGAAATTGGTGTATATGATGTTTTGATTGGTAGATTATAATAGACATGAAGAGTAGAATAAGAGACTAGATTCTGATTTTAGCAAGGTAAGTGATCAGAAACAAATATGCTTGGGAGTAAACTAAGTACAAAGTTTAAATTTGTATGTTAGACATGTACAATTTTATTTTCAAGACCAATGCAGTGGGTGGAGAACAAGCAATTGCTTACTATGAAACCCATTTTTCATTATACATTTAAACAAGATACTTGGAACTTCAACAGCTCATAAATTCTAGTTAACAAAGGAAAATTGTGAAATAAAGTATGTATTTTGACAGGTAAACTGCTTCATGTATGTTAAAATCATGTATGGCATGTGATAAAAGTATTAAACCTTTTATGTGAATAACTTGTAGAACATTGTAGATGTGTCAAGAAAAGTAAATGTATTTTGGAATGAAATAAGGCTGTTAGTTACTAATGAGCCATTGAGGTCGCCAGTCACTTAAAGGATGTTATGCCAGAAGTAGGAGTCTCGGAACAGAACAGGAGTCTCAACAGAAGCAAATAATAGTTCAGCAACAATTACCAATAACCTTGTCTCTGATCATTGCCCCAAACTTGGCCTGAGATACCTTTCATTAATTGTGCAATGCAAACTCATCTAATTTTGTATATTTAAATTTTATATCTTTTTGAGACAGAACCTTAAATCAAAACAGATCTTAAAGCATAGAACATGTCTGAAGATAATTTATGCCCTATCTGCCTGGATGGCTTCGTAATCAAGACCAAGACCAGCTGTGGGCACTTCTTTTGCTGTAAGTAGCACTGTGGTTCTGGTAGAACTTCTCACAGGCTTCTTCCAAGGGTGCAGACTGTTGTGATTTTTAATTAACCTAAGCATTTACTCTTGTTCTGATGAACTTGCATAATAGTCATTTTTATAATGGTGTATTAGGCATGTGTGTTCAGTTGCAAATCCAGATGGGTAAGTGTTGCAATAATTTTTTTTTAGAATTCTCTCAAGAATTTCTGTTCCAAAAATTTCCGGTCCGGATGAGGCAACACTTGGCCGGCCGGGCCTGGAGGGCAACCCTAGACTGGCCCTCTTCTCTGGATGCAGGAAACCTTTTTCTGTCCTCACTATTTTCGACTCAGATCTAAAGTACTGCGTGACAAGCCGCCTTGTATAGTCTTCAGACCCAGCCGATCCAGTCTTGCCTCCTTCAGAGCTGAAATTTCTGGAACAGAAATTCTTGAGAATTGTAAAAATTATTGGTTGCTACATTTACTCGTTTAGATTCTCGAATGGACATGTGTGCTTAATGCACATTTCAGGTACCAGGAGCAACCAGGTGACATTTTCCTCTTTGTAGAAAAACAGGAACTATGTATTTCGTTTCTCAATAGAGTATATCATGAACATGTTACTGAACAAATACACAAATCTTCGAACACTATAATTTAGAGTTGCAAACACTTTCCGGTGTCTTATTTACAGCATTTTTCTGGTATCTGAGGAGGTTTCTGAGGCTTAAAATGATTTTTATTTTTGTAATGTATGATAGAATTGCAAGATGGCAAAAGTTGATTTTAAGACTGTTGAAATTCCTTTCCTAACCAATCAGATGGTCACTTCCTCATGGTGATTTTACAATTGACTGCTAAAATTAGCCTTAGCCAAGCATTTTAACTTGCTTTGCAAGGAGTCTCTACTTACCAAATCTACATATGGGATTGATTTGTTTGAAGTCTGGGTTGTTGGGTTAAATGCATTTGAAGTCTGGGTTGTTGGGTTAAATGCATTTGAAGTCTGAGTTGTTGGGTTAATGTGTGTGAAGTCTGGGTTGTTGGGTTAATGTGTGTGAAGTCTGGGTTGTTGGGTTAATGTGTGTGAAGTCTGGGTAGTTGGCTTAATGTGTGTCAAGTCTGGGTAGTTGGGTTAATGTGTGTCAAGTCAGGGTAGTTGGGTTAATGTGTGTCAAGTCTGGGTAGTTGGGTTAATGCAACTGAAGTCTTCATAGTTGGGTTATGTTTGTGACAGCTATGTAGTTGGTTATGTCCATTAAGTCTGCATAGTTGGCTGACTTGCAAAAAGGCTTCATGATTGGTTGACTTGCAAAAAGGCTTCATGATTGGTTGACATGCAAAAAGTTTATGAAACTGGTTGATGTGCAAACAGTGTGCAAAGGTAGTTGGTGTACAAAACGTTTACAGAGTGTCAAAACAACTAGTGAAGTTTACAAAGTTTGTTTTGACTAGAAAAGTTTACAAAGTTTGTTTTGACTAGGAAAGTTTACAAAGTTTGTTTTGACTAGGAAAGTTTACAAAGTTTATTTGACTAGGAAAGTTTACAAAGTTGGTCGAGACTAGAAAAGTTTACAAAATCGGTTGGGGATTTGAAAAGTTTGTGCTGTCGGTTGAGATTAGAAAAGTCTACACAGTTGATCAGGACTCGGAAAGTTTCAATATTTGGTTGATATGCATCAACCCCTTAAGGGGTATAGGATGAGCAATAGTATTAGATTAGTTAGGTTTGCCTATCCTATGCTATGAAAACTGGCAACCATGGGAGAGCATTGTTTGGTTATCTCAGCTACAGAGAGAGCTTTAGGACTTCTATCTTTTCTGCCCACTTAGCATATTTCAATTTTCCTACCTTCTTTGCTATCTTCTTTGGCATATTTTCCTTTTTCTATCTAACTTGTTATTTCTATACATAGGAAATCTGGTGTATGAACACAACTGTGCAAAGATTCAGTGTTTTCTACAGTCCATACTGAATATTCCCTCTTTCTCCTTGATCTCTTAGTATCTCATTTCATATGGATGGGAAGCTTTAAACTAACTTGCAATCAATGATGCATATGAAGCCTACATAGTTGATGGATGTGCGTCAAGTCTACATAGTTGATGGATGTGCGTCAAGTCTATATAGTTGATGGATATGTGTCAAGTCTACATAGTTGATGGATGTGTGTCAAGTCTACATAATTGGTGGATGTGCGTCAAGTCTACATAATTGGTGGATGTGCGTCAAGTCTACATAATTGGTGGATGTGCATCAAGTCTACATAATTGGTGGATGTGCGCCAAGTCTACATAATTGGTGGATGTGCGCCAAGTCTACATAATTGGTGGATGTGCATATAGTCTACATAATTGGTGGATGTGCATATAGTCTATGTAGCTGATGAATGTGTGTGAAGTTGACACAAGTGTTGTGTTATTAATATGTGTTAGGACAACTTAATTGTGAATGACGCCTATTCAATTATTCCATGTGTGCAGACCAGTGTATCACAAATGCACTGTTGGAACGTCATCAGCAGTATCAGCCCCTTAAATGTCCTTGCTGCAGGCAGAGTGTGAGTATGAAATGTGTTCAGTCCTGAAAAGCAATTTTATCAAAAATATTTATTACACAGAGATGTGTCTATAGATTTTGTAAGAATGTATGGGTTTACTTTGACTTGTCAGCCAACATTCCAGAACATGACCATGATGCATTCCTGAGTTATTTAGTGCTTTGTTTAGGTTACCGTGGTTGCCACTTCTACCAGTCTTATGAGAGTAGGCTGTATTGACATTCTATGTATGTGTCAGGTTCTTTTCCCCTATTACTCTTTTCTCACTAAATATTTGGTTTATCAGTGTGCTGTCATGGGTGCTAAGATGAGCAATAAAACTTGTGTTCGGGATTTTGGTGTTTCTTGAAGTAATCATTGCCAACTTGTAACGTTTTAATAAGATAACTGACGTTTTAATATAGGGAATGCCAGCCAATGCAACTGTTGACTAATATATGATGTTTCACTTTGTTTTAAATTCTTGATTAAGTTAACTTTGTTCCTGATATTCTTCCTTTAGAGTAGAAACAAATTTTAAAAGTAAGATATAGATAGTGCTGAGCTAAAGTATAGTTCTGTGTCCTACTGAATTGAAGTTCTGTTAATCAACTTTCAGGTGACGCATTTGACAATTGTGCAACTGTCCATGAACATGAGGCAGAGGCGTCATGAACAACAACAATAACACCAGGCTCAGCAGCAACAGCGTCTTGAGCAGCCGCAGCAGCAGTAACAGCGTCTTGAGCAGCCGCAGCAGCAGTAACAGCGTCTTGAGCAGCCACAGCAGCAACAGCATCTTGAGTAGCCAAAGCAGCAGTAGCAACAGCATCTTGAGTAGCCAAAGCAACAGTAGCAATAGCATCTTAAGTAGCCAAAGCAGCAGTAGCAACAGTGTCTTGAGTAGCCAAAGCAGCAGTAGCAACAGTCACTTGAGCAGCTGCAGCAGTATCAGCGTCGCGTTCGGCATGTGCGTCGCGTCCAGCGTGAACGTCACTACTAGCAGAACAAGCCTTGATCCGAGCTTTTCAAATGCGTTCCAACAGCTGTGATATTATGTCCAGCATTGATTTACATGTTCCTTGTTATTGTGCTACACTATAGTCAAAGTTATTTGTTACGTCATTGAAATTTGATTCTTTTCTTCACATTCAGGAACCTTCATTGAATGGTAAGATCTTTCAGCATGTCTTCAGAGTTTTCTACTTTTCAAAATTTAGGTAAGATATTCGAGCACAGTAATGGTGCTCGAGCATACAGGTTCACAAATGGGTGACCTCATTTAGGGACGTGGCATTCCTTTTAAGGTACTGAGAGCAATTTAAAAAACTAAGCAGCTCTTGCTTTGAGTTTCGAATTTGTGATTGCTGTGGTTTCATTTTTGTCTTCACATTCATTTCGTTTTTAGGGCGGACTTGTCACTTTGGCAAATTATTACTTTGTTTGGCTCTTTCTTCTCTTTCATTTTAGTTTTAAGTTATTTTCTTTGAATGAATTGATGGCTCTGGCCTTCGAAATAATATCATTCCTTGTTTGGCATGTAGGCCTAAACCTATATGCATATTTTAACAGTTAAGGCGACTCTCATCAGTTCTCATGAAGATAGTGGGATTGTATTTTAGGCAGAGATTGTAAATGCTCTCAATATTCTATTACCAATACATTTTAATGACCATTACTGCTAACAGAAAGCTGCTTGGAAATATTGTAATGTGGATGCAATTCTCAAGGTGTGGTAAGATGTCGAAATTTACTATTTTCTTTTCATGAATTCTTGTTATTAAGCAATGACTGCATATTCTTCACCCACTCATTTTACAGCTTTTTACTTTTTTAAATTGCCTACTGTGTTTTTTAATACATAAAATTTTCATTCTAATTGATGTATTCAATTGAATTTTCTTCAATAACCTACCCATTTATATTTCATGCTCAATTTGAATTTTTCCTTCACATCATGTATGGAGAAGTTTGACGTATGCTTCTTCATCCTGTGGGAACTAGTCTTGATGTTGCATCATCTGGCTTCTCTTATCAAGTTCTGTCCTTTGTTTTGAGCAATTGTCATGTAGTTCTACTTATAATATATTGATGGTACTCATAGTTAATGAGGAAATCAGTGTTAGCAGCTTGTGTTGTCTTTGTCTTGCAGCTAGCATTTCATGGCTGGATTGTTCTCAGTGAATCAAGTAATGGCCAGGTTTGGTTTACTACTACTACAAGTGATAATATGAGTACTGGATGCTTGGTTTTGTATGATTCCTTAAATTATGGATCTGTACAAGTATTCAGAGTGTTCAGTATTATTACTACAAAGTTTTTTGCTGAAATATGCAAGTAATGACTACAAAACTGATTTTCTATACAGGGTGTCCCACAAAAAACAGAACCCAAAATAAAAATAATTAAAACTACTTGCTGGATTTTCATTCTGTTTCAACCATATTCTTTGTTGCATACTTATAAGCAAATGCTGTACAATTTCATAAAATATCTTCAAAAATATTTACTCCATAATTGCTGTACTAAAGGCTCTCAGAAACATATTTGCACTGCAAAGTCAAACAATACAATGTGCTTGCCACATTTTAAATGTGTTTGGTTTGCGAAGTATTCAAGTTGAAAGTGTCGAATCACGGGGTGTATATATCTCGAGTTCTTTTTTCTTTTTCGAAGATTTTTTGTAGTCTCCCTTCTTTTTAAAAATTTCCAATGCTAATAATAGTCTTCCCAGAAGTGTGACCTACCTGTCATATCGGTGGTATTTTCTTGCTCGGTACATATTTCTTAGATTGTAGTCCCTATATTTTATTGATGAGGAATGTTCTTTAGGCATGAAAGTGCCATGTACGGATGGGGGCTCTTGCAAGTAGGTAATATTGTAATATTAAGCATTGTATAGTAGTATTAAGCATTTTAGTTCAGATAATTTTGAACTTTGTTTTGGAAAATTCTCAATATCATCACCATAACGGTGAAGAATTACTAATAACGCTAAATTTTATAATTGCTTCCACATTTAGTTGCTATTTTATTGACGTGTTCCTTATTTTATGACCTTCAAGATTTCATTAGTGTGAGTAGTGCTGTAGGGGCGGCGGCCTTCGTCAGGCTGCTGTAGAGGGCCTTGGACGCGCCTCCAGCTCTTCCTCAGCCACAGGAGGAGCTCTTGCCATTACATTGTCTCGTTCTATGGAGCGACGTAGTGGTAACTTCGATTTGGTGCACGTCTCTTGAATTAAAGGAGAAGATTTTAGTGAACTGCTTTGAATTTTTTTTAAGCATAGTGTTCACATCAACTGCTTGTTTCATGTAATATGATGTAGATCGACTGAGCTACGAATTCTTATTTTCACTTCCCAACTTCCAATGCATCACCTCATTTTTTTCCTGAAGTCCAGACTGCATTTCTTCCAACTAATCTGTCATCAGGTTGCGAGAGAGTAGGTTATTGTGGTCGTACAAAGAAACGCAATACAATGAAGGGAAATCAAGATGTGATAGTAGTGGAGGTTTAAAAGGAGTATGAGACAGTCTTGAACAAGAATTCTTATTGCATGAGTACGTCAAGCTACGCTTGATCGGTGCCACCTTTAACTTTTCGAATAACCAATAGTGCACAAGCTGACATCTTGGACAGTACTACGCATGTTAGTTGCCTATTTATTGACTTGTCCTGTTATACTTGGGGGGCATATTACAAAGGTGGTTTTACGCCTCCCATAGGGCGAGCTAACTCGTTTTTACCTCAGTACTTCAACTATGTAAATTGGCAAAATTTTCATATAAAAAGAAGTTGGAACAAGTTCACTCGTACTTGTTTGACTTCTGTGTCAAAACTGACATTCAAATGTGTCCATACGCACAAGGAACATATGGTTAAGTTACGTGTAAATGATTTTTTAAAGACTGACCATGGAAAGACTTGTTGGCATGTGAGTGAATGATATGTAACCAAACTTATTTACGTTTTTCATGTGGATAAAATCTAGAAATGAACATTCCGTGTTCTATATACTCAAGATAATTTTAATAGTAGTACCTAATTCTCCTGAGATGCTTTTATTAATTGTATGAAGAAAAATTAGCTAGATAATTTTGCACCACACTGTGCCATAATTGAGTACTCTCTGCTTTGATCATAAGAAGCATGTTTATTTCTCTACAGTTGATACAACATGATAAGCTATATCTGCAAAGTAACAGGTTCTTGGATATAATAATTGTGTTCTCGTACTGGGCAAAGTTTTCCAGTCTAACTTGTGCTGAATCTAAGAGGCTCTTGCTCGTTTACATCATGGTTTTACTTGTACCCGAACCCAACTTAATCTTTAGGTTTACTAACTTATCTTACCATCTCTATTCTCAGGACGTAAACTGAGGGCGGTTACAAGCCAATGCCATAATACTCAGAGATTGCTGTGGCTCTAAGAGGTATTTAGTTAGGCTATTTCAACTTTTACTAGACTGCTAAGCCTTCGGGACTTCTGTCTATCATGCCCACTTTGATCATGTCAATTGTCATACCTTTGATAGTTCTTTGTCTTTTCCTCTACTTCATTCTTTACTAGCTGTTTTTACGCCCAGGGGATCCTGTGTAGGTACACTGTGTGTATAGATTCCCCATTTTCTCTAATTTACACGAATTGGTCCCTCCTTTTTACGCTCTTTGGATCACATTTCATGTGGATAGGGAGCTTTAACCAATGAATATAACTAATGATGCCCCATATGTGTACAGTAATTCCTCGTCTGTCGTGAGTATTACGTTTTAGAACTCCCCACACTATGTAAAACTCTGGAAAGAAGAAACAGGATTGGCTAAAGCGATTCATTGGGGTATAGTAATTAATACTTTTATTGTTTTTATGTTTAACATCTTTTAATACACCACGCATTCTTGTAGCGTTTTACACACTTTTGTGCTCTTGTAAATTTTTCCTACATCTACACTACAAACTTTGAAAATATTTTAAAATCAAATTTACGTGTAGAAGCATATTTATGGATTAATTAAAAGAAAATGAATTCATGCCCCTGTTCAATATAAATGAACCTGCAATGTTCTGATAGAATTTCTGTATTAAGTTACATTTAATACTTTGGAAAATCTTTGATGCACTGAAACTATGAAAGGTGGACTGCAGTCTAGTGAGGGATTGCTAGGCTCATGGAGATGCCCGTAATGCCTTATAAAGGGCAGTCCCCTCTGGTGGGCTTGTGTGGTCAGGCTCCTTCTGTTGATGACGTGCAATTCAAGTATGTCGTCCCCTCTGGACAACTTATAGAGTCCAAGGTCCAGGAATGCCTTGTTAATGATGGTGCAAGTCTGTCTGCCTATGGTCTTTAGACCTTCCCAGTCAATATCATGCAAATTAAAGTCACACCCTAACCATACGATGCCCTCTGTCATGATGGCATCCAGTATCCTGATAGTCTCATCTTCCAAGGATGTCCTAAGTTTGTGTTGCCTAGCCACGTGCCAGAGCACATTCACCGAGTATCAAAATTACTTCTAGAATTTTCATGTTTTCATTTAATAGTTCATCTAACATTTACAGCTTCTCAAGTATGCTTATCTATAGAAGGCAAGATTTCTCTGAAGTTGTCTTAATGTTCCCTTGAGGACCAACATAAAAATACGTAGCTTGATGAATGGACAGATAAATTTTTTCTATTCATTATCAGAGAGCAGATCTCTATTGTTGCCTTCTGTAAATTTTTTACAGCAGTGAATTATTTCAACCTGTTTAAAAATATCTGATACTAGTAAATATTGTGCTGTAAAGTCTTCACAAACTATGTACGAAATGGATGTAGATAATCTGTGCTCCATTTGCCTTGACTTGCCTAATGATGAGGCAATGACCAGCTGCAATCACTTCTTCTGTCGTGAGTTGTAATTTTGAATTTTTGTGTTCATTTTTCTGAAGTTTCTGAAGGGCTATTTAATTATTCCTGTATTTTGCAGCAATTGTATAACTAAGATGTGAATTGGTATGCACTGAAGTCTAGAAGGCCTAATTTCCCTGAGGTGGAGGCCATCATTTCAGCATCAGAGATTGTGCCATGTAAGGGTGTGCCATGGAAGAGTGTGCCACCATGTGCCATGTTAGGGTGTGCCACCATGTGCCATGTTAGGGTGTGCCACCATGTGCCATGTTAGGGTGTGCCACCATGTGCCATGTTAGGGTGTGCCATGTAAGGGTGTGCCACCATGTGCCATGTAAGGGTGTGCCACCATGTGCCATGTGAGGGTGTGCCACCATGTGCCATGTGAGGGTGTGCCACCATGTGCCATGTGAGGGTGTGCCACCATGTGCCATGTGAGGGTGTGCCACTTATGTTGGCTACTTTGCTTCCACTGCCAGCATTTGAGCACAAGATAACTGTAACCAGAGCAACCTGCAGTGTCGAAGAAATAAATCTAGGACCTAATTATTGTTCTGTGCAGTTGAAATGAAGGTGGTAACTAAAGTTAATATTAGTACACAAAGATTTAATGCACTAAATTCATATTTTGAATGTAAATCTGAATAGCCTATTTTATAGGTTGTAGTATTAGTTTCCTGAGATATTTATTTGCTCTTAAACAATCTTCTATTTTCTTGATAAATTCACCCCTAGAACATTATATTCAAGCCCTAAATAACCTACACTATTTCATAGCCTGTTTTTCTTTTGTTATATTCTCTGGTTTGTGCAACCAAGCAGCAAAGCTCACTGTGAACTTTTCTGTGTTGCTGCAGTTTCTTATGCCCTGAACTACACATTGGAGATGGGAGAAATACAGAGAGCTTGACTGTCCTCTATACGTGACTTAAGATGAAATTCACTCATGTCTAGCAATTACTTTGTAGCTTACGTGTTTGTTTGCAGGCATATGCATCCTGAAAATCCTGGCCATGCAGTTTTCCCAGAATCATATGATGCAATGTCCGTACTGCAGGCAAGAGGTGGGTTGGAGTATTGGCTATAGAACATGTCCACTGGTAAGACATGTCCACTGGTAGGACATGTCCACTGGTAGGACATGTCCACTGGTAGGACATGTCCACTGGTAGGACACGTCCACTGGTAAGACATGTCCACTGGTAGGACACGTCCGCTGGTAGGACACGTCCACTGGTAGGACACGTCCACTGGTGAGGTGGAGTCCAGGCACTGCCACGGAGTAGGATCAGGGCTCACCCATTAATACTCGTGTGTAGAGACTTGCTTACTTCCACTAAACATGTTGAGAGGCCAGATCGTTTTGCTATGTGTTGTGCATCACAGGTTATTAGTTCTTCTACAACATTGAAACTTCCCAGAGAGAATATTTTTTAGATGTAAATATTACCTCGCTTTGCTACGATTATGAGAGGCTTCTTGTGAGAATATCATGTGCAGCACGATCATTAGAAGCCTTTGAAGGGAGTTGAAATGCACCCTCATACATTTATTTTCATTTGAAGGCTTATTTATTTCCAGTTGTTAGTTCCTTAATTTGTAATATGTTTTGAGCTTAGTGTATGTACGTTAATGCATGCAATTTGCTTCTATCTTGACATATATGCCATTGAGCATGATGTGCTCCTATCTGCACATGTACATAAATGCTTGTGGTGTGTTCCATGGATGCATGTGCAGATAAGGCGGAAATATTCAAATACCCTCTAGTATTCAGTAAGGACACCAATTTGTCAAAATCAAGTCTTGGTACAGCTCTAGGTTTCTTGTGTCTTTATAAGTGAGAGAAAAGAGTTGTAAAATTTAATTTTCAGAGGAATAGGCCCCCATAAAAAAAGTCAAACATCACAAGTGCATCGATGTGGGTCATGGAAACGTTCAACAATTTCTGTAAAATGTACAAATTAATTATTTATGGGCAATTTTGTATTCAAATTTCTGCCTTTTAAACATAAAGCCACTAATGTATCAGAAAATAATTTTTTTGTAAAGTTCCGTAAAGGCAAAAGTGTTGTTCTTCAGTTTCTGGAAGGTGTGAAATTTTGTACCTTTTTTCCCCTAATACCCTGTATAATCCATATTATCTAGTCTTCTGAAAGTAAACTAATATATAATATCTTTCACATGTGCTTATGAATTTGTGAAGAATTTAAGACTGTGCAAACTCTACGTTTTGGGAAAGAAGTAAAAATGTTGAGCATTGGAGGCTTTAAGAATAATTTTGATGACCTCTACGTCACTGCATGTGATGTGTTACCTTCTGTATATGTACGACACTGCGTGTGATTTTTTCCCATCCATATGTGTACATCATGGCTCATAATATATTCCCATTCTTCCATGTACATACTTGATAACATACGTGCTCCCATGTGTACACGTTGGTCACAATTCAATGAGTACACGTTGAGTATAAAGCGAGACTGGTGCACCTTCCCCCCATTCCAGATCGAGTACGTGACATTTCTAAAAGTGCCTGCAAGCGAGCTAGCCGAGCGTTACTGGCACTTGGGCAGTGAGCGACTGGAGGTAGAGGGCTTGCGTGGGCGCCTGCAGCAGCTGCTTGCCCTCTGCCACGAGTTCTTCGAAGACGACGTCAGTGTTCATTCGTCAACTGCAGCCTCGGAAGAGACTCTCACGGCCCCTGAGAGGGCAGTTCTGCTGCCATTTGCACTCTCTGTGGCGCCGCTCGTGCTGCACTTCCTCGTGTCTCGTCTCCTTAAGAGGTTCCGGGGAAATTGAATCAGCTTTCTTCTCTACGGTTTGCTTGTTCGAGTGAAGTCGGTATTGTATTTGTGTGCGTCGCTGTTTCCAGCTTACTGTTGAAAGAAGTTCATGAGTATATTTAAGTGCTTGGTTATACGTACATGATTGACGAGTCTCCATGAATGAATGTCATTGCAGATGTAGTTACTGTATTATAGATCTCACAATTTTAATGTAAAATATTGTTGACAGAACGTTTAATTATGTTTCACCTTTGTTTTTTTACTGGTGCTTCGTATTATTTATTAGCTTTTCTTTACGCGCTTTTTCAGACTAGAGTGGCCCCTCAGGGGGCACAGAAAAGGCAATCGAGTTGAATTTGACCTTCGCTTGCTCTGGGGACTAGCGTCTCTATGAGGAGGCACTGACAGGTTACCTTAGCTACAGGTAGGCCTTCGGAACTTCTGTCTATCGTGCCCACTTTACTTCAAATTTTCACAGCTTCTTTGTCTGAACACAACTTGTGCATAAATTCCATATTCACTGTAGTTCTTGCTAAATGGTCCCATTCTCTTCACTCTCTTTGGATCAAATTACATGTGGATAATGAACTTTTAACGGACTAAAAATTTAATCTAATCTGTTAACCTAAAGATATTGCTGAGTAAAAATTACTGCAGTTTATTATTTGATAATGAAATTTGTTGGTTGCTTTACTAACATCAGACGTCGATTGTCCTATATTGTAGGCTCCGTTTGTGTGGTTTAGGTCTTTTTATTTACTAAAAACTCGAGACTGGTTTATATAAGTTTCTCGTATAAACGAGATCCAGAAATTAATTAGGGTACTGTTTTAGGATCATCTCTTGCTTCATATCGATTGTGCTTTTGCAGTGCTGTCTCAAAATTTTCCGACTCACTCTTGGAAACATGAGGCAGATTTCTGTTAGTTTTTACTCGAAAGTGTCACTTCGAGTTTTTCACCACTCGAAAGTGGTGACTGTTCTTTTATAGGGGGTGAAAATTGGTGAAATTAGCAGCCATGTATGTCTTATTTTTTATGTGCATTCCCGAATCATTTCTCTTTGGGCAATTATTGTTTCCTCTAATCCAAATCATTAAAAGCCGAGCTGTGGATGTACTTCGAGAGAAGATAGTGCTGGACTTGAGAAATTCAGTTGGCTTGAGTCAAGATTGATCGCCTGTCCTCAAGCTGGTATTTGATACGAGTAGCTCAGCGACATCATATTTATTCACAGAAACGCTATCGATGTTTTCAAAGGCATAACCAAACAATGTGTCTTTCGTGTTAATAAATACGAGTACCACTGGTCGTATTTTCTCAATTTTACTCCTCGAGGCCGTGGCACAATATAGATCTTTTTAGGGTGTGATGAAGACAAATGAATAACATTTCACTCGAATTTAGGCCTACAATTCTAAAATCGTGATTCGTAATTTTTCAATACTGCGATTGTGTTTGGCTATTTTTGTCACTTATTGCGCTGATAAGCCAGCCGTATTGAATTCGGGTCGATATGAAACAAATTGTATGGACTTGTTCAGGAATTGTTAAATGAAGTTTTGAGCGAAAAAGCTCTGGGGAGAGATATGTGAATTTAGCTTGTAAATTTTTTCAGAAGATCTTTTATGGTTATGCTTCAGAACTTCAGAAAGGTAAGAAGACTATTGATGATAACGGATCGTGGCCCGTTTTCTGCTAGCAGGAAAGTGATGTCCAATGGCAAAACGTTGCCTGCTACTTGCAACCTAACCCACTTCTATGCATCTTGACTCCTATTGGCTGAAGGTATGAGGCGACGACTCCTGCATCTTGACTCCTATTGGCTGAAGGTACGAGGCGACGACTCCTGCATCTTGACTCCTATTGGCTGAAGGTTTGAGGCGACGACTCCTGCACCAGAGCCTAACGTTGCAGCCTTTGGACCGCCATTCCCCTCCCGCACACAAACTACGCTTACAAATAGACGTATGCCGAGCAGCGAATCTTCATAAATCTGAGATGTCCCCGACGTGGTACAGGAGACCTGTCTGTGCGCGTGTGACGAGATCCTGACGTCCTGCTGAGGTCAGACCGAATCTTGGTTGCTCATCTTGTACCCTCGCTTGGTGACGCAGTTACTAGTTAAGCATCCTAGTCCTCACACTGGATCTGTCCAGTCACTAAACTATGGTTTGTCTCAGGGTCGCCTTCCTCGTACCTTTGATTTCACTTGTTGAGCCCGAAGCTGCCTATGTGTTCTGCCTCCACATGCTCTGAATAAAATTATCATTATATGTCCCCACACTTGTCCTCCTCTGCATTTTATATTTTTTTCACTGCACGGTTGTATGGCATGCCGACTTCCTTTTTTCGTGCATAGTCAGAGTACCTTTCTTTTTCTCTTTATCTTCCTGGGTTCTTAAATTTAAAAATCTTACTAAGCGCTATGAATTGACGTCCTTTCATGAAAGTCTGCAAGTCTTTTTCACTTTTAAATGAGTTGCTCTTTACTTCCGCTCTCCTCCCTCCGGCTATTTGGAGCGTTACGTCTGTAATTATTCAAAACGTTCTGTGTCCATTACCACTTCCCCATTCAATTATGGATTATTACTTTCATTTTGTTGAGCGCCCTTCCAAAAAATGGAGTCACGAGTTCATGCTGCGTGCCCTCCAGATTAGATGCCAGCGCTGATCAGCTCAGACGTTTTTCAGCACCTGAATGACGTCGAGACCAATACCAAAAATATTTATCATTTTTCTCATAAAATTCATACAATCAGTAGCCTTTAAGATGTCGGGTAACCCTGTATTATCCATCTCATAACGGGAAACCTTTCAATCTTCCGAGTCCCTGCTCTTATACCTGACTCTTCAGATGAAAATATGAAAATGTGCTTTTAATTTTTTAAAGCAATAAAAATTGCGTTTTTAACGATTTGGTTGCAGATGGGGGGCTTTATTAAAAATATCCCTTGTGTTCAGGAGCCGTCTATCGACTCCATACAAATTCAGTACCTGAGCGATACTTCTCTATCAATCTATTCAATTACATCAAAAACCGTGGATGATTTGAGACGTAATTTTTCTTCCTTGAGTGCACTTCACGACCATCTCCTAAGGCTGTGAAAAGTGGGCGTTCACGCTGGTATTTTCATCATAGTTGGAGCTTACCCGAAGATGGGGGGAGAGAATGGGGTGTAATTCTATGTATGAGATCACTCTACCATGCATAAATCAACTCCGGTTATACAAGTATTCACAATTATCCTCCATAGTTCTGCCGGGGATCTAGCACCGCACTTGTCACTTAGTAAATGAAAAATTGACCTCTTATTGGCGAGCAATCTCGGTCGATCGTGCTTTTAATTAGCATTTCTCAACATAGGTTACAGCATTCTATTGATATTCTCTGAGAGAATTATTTATCAAAACTGACTAGTGCTCCACTCTGCCTCCGGGACTTCGATGCGGAAACATGACGCAACAGGAAGGCACCTGGCCAGCTATGGTACGTAGCATTTATGTCGATTGTAAATCACTCTCTTCTTGAAAAATTTACGAAAACTTGCGCGTCTCAATCAGTGTTCCTGTATTGATCCTCAATTTAATGCTTTGCTCAAGAGTGAAAATTACCGTGAAAAGTGCTCTTATGCTTTGTCGAAACTCGCAAGTGTACTCTATTTTATAACCTAGAATCACGTGTCACTACGACTGATCTTTTATTGCAGCGCCTCATTGTTTCTGTTCTCAAACACTCTTGTTGAAAAGGAAGGTTATTGTCGTCCTAAGCGGTAGGCAAGCTCTACGTTCCGCCCTTGATCTCCCATATTTTGGAGCTTAGCGCGATGCTGTAGGGGCACCAGCCTCCCGCGGGCTGTTGTAGAGGACCTTGGAGGCTCCTCCGGCTCCCGCTCCGTTCAGTCCACTCGCCGTGTCTGCTTCTTGTACTTTTTCGCATTTTTCGATTTGTTCGTGCGTTATTCATCCTGACCATTTACCTCAACGTTCAGAGAGTTGGGGAAACTTGACTCATAGGGCGGAGCTTTTATTCCACCTCCCCATGTCATGTCGCTCGAGCGGCTGTGATATGACAGCAATTTCTTCCATGAGGCGTAAGGGACTTGAATCTAAGGATAATATCTCGGTAGTCCGAGTCTCTAATCTAGTGTAACCGAGTTGATAGCGTGATCGACCGTATTGCTGCTGCTGCTGCTGGGAATAGGATGACCATCACTGTTCTAGTTCTAAGCTCCTTTATTTGGTATATTGATTTGTTTTCCGTTTTGTTCTGTGCTTATTCGCTTTTTAAATTTTGTGCCCATTGTGATTTTACTCAAATTCTCGATGTTGTCTCTCATTAATTTATCGAGATACACTTCCTGTCTAGTCTGTGACTCAGGGCTGCCTCGGACTGCGCCAACCGTGACTGCAACATTCCTGCGTTTAATGCCACTTGAATGGAGTTGTCCCTGAGTGTCCTTATGAATATTCCCGCGTTTGTGACCAAATCAACAATTTAAAAGCCTAAACGAGTGTACAGTACGAAATGTGCAATCACAGTCTTTTCATAGGGCGCTTGATCGATTTCAACGAACAACTGATCTATAGTCGTCCCCGCGTAGAGCAGCATCAACTAGAGCCAGCATCGAATAACGCGGAAAATATTTGTTGTAAGAAGCAAAGAGGAGAAGTTCTTTTTACTCGGGAGAAGTAAAAAGATCAAGCGATTGTTCGTTGGAGCCGATCTAGCGTTCTATGCAAGGGACCACTGCGAAATGATCATTACACTATACCCGGAAGCCTGTACTGTCGGAGCGATACCTGAACGATCCAAAGCTTGATGGGCTTCCCTTCCTAACCACTCACTCTAACTCTGCCATCTTACTAAAACAAGGTGACTTCAATTTATCTGACCATATGACGTGTTTCCATTTCTTTACAGTCTGATCTTCGTCGTCATTTGCAAATTGGAGCAGTTTCATTCGATAAACTTGACTGACCGACAGATTCCTGGTGGCGGCGAAACTTCTTAAACTTATTTCCTTCAGTTCTCGGCACACAGTATGAGTAAAAATTCTCTTAGGACCTTTGTTGAGCATGCTAGTTAACTGTAGAACACTTTTATGCCGGCTTACGTTTAGAGGACGACTGTCACACAATTATTCAGTATTTTAGCTTTGATACCATTACCATTGAATTACTGCACTTCACCGTCTTTTTTCCATTGCTCATTGTTTTTTGCACAGTTCTAAGTCCTGTGGCCTTCATTTGAGACACTTCTCAGGCGGATTTCCCGGCCGGCGCAAACCAATAATCCGTCCGTTGTCAAAGACAGGTTTGTTTTGTAGGCTTTTTCTCAAGCGCGATTATTGATGCTTGTTGTCGAGCAGGTGCATTGCTAACCACCAGTGACACTGAACGCTGCTATTGTTTCCATATTATTTTTTTCGTTTTTTTCTGTAGAAATCTGTAGCAAACTTTTAATCATATCTACATTTTAGCAATGTGCCACGAACTATTTGGCCGGATAGTGTAAGTTGATGTGTTGAAATGATACATTTTTAATAGTCTCGTTTTCCATAACTAATTTTTTAATTGCCGGTTCATAACGTTTCATCTTCAATTTCCCTTTTGTTTCGTGAGTTTACATCGAAGCCTCTCCTCAGGAGCATAAGATAGGCCATAGGCAACAGAGTTAAGTTAATTAGGTTCGTCTATCTGAGGCCATGGGGACTAACATCCCCAGAGGAACTCTGTAGGGTTACCTCAGCTTTAGCTAGTCCTTCGGAATTTGTCTCTTTCGAGCGCATTATGCTTCCTACCATTTTCATTCCATCTTCACTGATGATTCTATATCTTTCCTTCCTCTTCCTCTTAACTTGCTGTTTTTATGTGCAGGGGATCCTGTGTGGTAACGCACCTTGTGCAAAGATTCCATGCTGCCAAGTCCATACTTGATGGTCCCACCTGTTTCGATGCGAAATAGTATTAAGTTGCTACAGCGCTATCTATTGCTACTACTAATACTACTATTTATAATAATAATAATAATAATAATGATAATACTTCAAAATCGAAGCCTCATTCCGGTAGTCAAGTGTTCTCTACCGACAGACTGGAAGTGCTATCTTTTTAAAATTATAAATTACGGAATTCATTTCATTACGTCACATTTCATCAATTAGGAACTTGAGAGTTCCTCTGGCATATAAACTTTTTTTGTTCCGGAGTGAAAGCTGAAAACTTTTTTGGAAGGCATTTTTCTTGTATAATATGCGTACGCATAGAGCGAATCTACATTTTCCGAAACTACTTTTGTAACATGATAAATGTAGCTTATGTCACTAGACAGTCGTGTTATTTCCTCATGTTTCGGCTAATCTGTTGTATTAATTCAATGCAAATGAGGTTGTTGAATAACGTTTGTTTTCACTGTATCCTTTTCGTTTTTATTTATACCGACTCACTTTGTTATTGTTTAGATTTTTTCTTGTTACTGTTTCATTTCGGTCCTTTTTTCATTCTATTTTTTTTTTTACTTTCAGTACGTCTTTCTCTTTTTTTCTTTTCAATATTTGTTTTATTTTATAATTCTTAAGCTATTTCTTAGCCCTAATTTCTTCCTTCTCCTCTTCCTCTTGTTTTATCCCTTGAACATTTTCCACAATTCAAAGCTAAATTGTAGGCAGAAGTTCTGTGAATTTCTGTACACCATGCCTAGTGTTGCCATCCCCCGCTCCCAGTAGACATGTCGAGTCGCGTAAGGACACGTGTTGGCCACTAAGTCAGTAGCCGTCGTGCTGGTCTGGTGTCTTCCTTTACTCGTAACTCCAAGTGCTTCTGCCGCTGAGCCCTCGTTTATTTTTTACTGCACTGTCTGCTACATATCAAAATAACAGTAGATGACTTGAGTTAGGTGTTTTGTTCAATTGTATTTTGCGTTGAGTGTGCGTGAAGCATTCGAAAGCTAGTGTATGTTGATACTGGGTACTTGCATTTCAAATGTTATTTTCTGTTTCAGGTTTTGTAATTCATGTTTTTTGTAGTTCATTAGTACATATTGATAACACAGTTATGAGCTGTTTTCGTGTATAATGTTGTAACCACATTGTGTCAAATTATGTGCTTTGTCACAGCATTGCCTCTGTGGTTGTATAATCTACTTGTTTACAATTTGTTTGTTTTTCAGAAGAGCATTTTTGTAAATTTCTGACAGATAAAATTATTTACATAACTTCAATTTGAGTGGGTGGGTGGTCAGAGTGCTTTCTTAGCCTAACCTCACTAATTCCTGAACAAGTCCAACTGGATGAATGACCAGTTATTGAGTGAAAAAAGACTATTCAATGTGACCTCTTTATGAAGCAAACAAATCACTAAAATAATAGCTGTATTTATTTTATTTGCCCCCTTTGTTTATGTAATGTAAGTACACACACATGGCAGAATTAAATAGACACCCATAGAAACTGTTAATTTTAGTATACAAGTAATTTATGCAAATCAAGGGCTTATAAAATTTCACAATGTGAATAACTAATACATACTGGGTTGGCATTCCCTTTGTGCTTTTTAATACAATGGCTCTTCTTGGCATGCTAGTGATGTGTTCACAAATATTTTGAGGGATTTCTTGCCACACTTAGTGCAGTGCAATAACTCGGAAAGTTTGGAATTTGAAGATGGCTTCCTGTTCTTTTTGTAGTTTTTAGTCTCGTATACTCTAGAGGTGTTCAATAGAGTTCATATCTAGGGGCTGACTTGGCCATACAAGTTTCTTGATCTCATTTTGACTCGACCAATGTTGTGTTGCTTTAGCAATGTGACGAGTACCATCTTCCAGAAGTTGAGTGTCAACTTGACTCATTCTACCACTCAGAATATTGGAAGGAGCCCTTCTGTTAATATGGAAACATGGTTGATTCTTTGGATGAGATGCAAGGTTCTTTCTGAAGCCCTGGGACTACCTGAATTAAATTTTGCATGCTCCTTATTCTCTCTAGCGAATTGTACAATCACCTTATTAAAAGGAGAATGGGTTATAGAAAGATTTTGATATTCTATGTTGACTAACATCACCTTCATGTTGACCCACAATATTGCCTTTAAATTTGGATAGGTCCAATGTTTCTCTGGTTTGTGGCATGCTTCACTACTCTTGTATATATTCTGAAACATGAGATATAAGTTAGTATAACATTGTTATTAACTTTAAAT
This sequence comes from Orchestia grillus, assembly GCA_014899125.1. Taxonomy (NCBI): domain Eukaryota; kingdom Metazoa; phylum Arthropoda; class Malacostraca; order Amphipoda; family Talitridae; genus Orchestia; species Orchestia grillus. The sequence continues at coordinate 25,181 of VOMN01075659.1, forward strand.
AATATTAAGCATAAAATAAGTCCAGAAGTGCATTTTTATTGGTGGCTTTTCAATTCTGTTGTATCTGTGTAGCTTGGAGAATAAAAGAGACTGAAATTGGTCAGTAGCATCTTGATGAGCTATGTTGAATGTGATTGTAATTCACTGAGTTTACACAACGTGTGATGTCACCTATTTTTCATTCCTTCCATCTCTTAACTTTATCATTTTGTATTCAACTTTTATGAGATGCAGCAATGATATGAGTGCATGGGTAAGTGTTCATTTCACTCATGCTCAGGTATGGCATGTCACTTTTTTGGTATACCTTGCCTTGTAAATTACTAGTTTGAATATGAAGCCTGTTGCAAATTATTAAACTTTGAGATATTTGTGATTTTATGATAATTTTTACCTGTCACAATTGTGCTAATGTATTTATATACATGATATACATAATCATCTGACTTGACCTAACCTATGTGCAGGAATCTTGTATGGGAATGCACTTGTGCATAGAGAGATTCCACATTTTCTGAAGTCCATACTAAATGGTTCCTTCTTTTTTGCTCTCTTGAGATTGTCTGTGGTGTGGCTAGCTAGTTTTTAAATAACTAATAATAATAATTGCAGCCATAAATATTTCAAAACTATATGTTCCCATCAAATGACTTTTTGTCTCTTATGTTATATTTTGTATGTTAGTGAAGTGTGAGCACTGAAATAACTAAAACAAATGTGATTAAACTTATTCAAGTGCTCAAGGGTTCTGGATGCCAGATTTGAGTCATATTGACAAAGTAAGAAAAAAAGTGCATCCTAGAATGGTATGAGTGAAGGAGATGTTTAAGATAAATTGTAAAATATAATATAATAATAGCATTCAGTTTAGTTGTCACAAATCAGTGTAATCAGTGTAAGAATGAATGAATGATGAAAGAATAGGTGAGTGGAGCACAAATTACAAAATGTTTATTCCAATAATGGATGCTGAAGCATAGATACACTACAGGCTGTACTGTGTTGCAAATCTGTATGGGAATGTGGCTTAATCTTTCAGTGTACATTCTGTTTCATGAAGAACAGGTGTGAGAGATGACCTGCTGGAGTAAACAAGTATGAAATTCTGGCCCTTAAAACAAGTTTAGACCAAAAGTGGATGACTAGAGGTTTTAGTTGAGGTTACTTGGCAAGTGAATAATCTGGCTTGTATTCATTCTCTTTGTACCTGATTTGGGATTCTATTCACTCTTCATTTTTGCAATATTGTAGAGAAATATTATTTTTACAGGTATGTGCATGTTTCATGAAAACTGTATTTGTATTTTTATAAGTTGCCAAGTCCCTGTTCTTGACAACTGCTATAGAATAGTAAACTAGTATAATTAATTCCTTAACATATATGGTCTTATATACATCATACATGATGTATAATTATGTCCTTTACTAACCTATGGGTTTTTCTTGTAATTTCAGCTGCATGTTGTAAAACATTTGTTCAGTAGGGGTTTGAAATTGTGCTTTTGAAATACAAGCCTTTAATATTCATCTTAGAATTTGAAAAGTACTGTGTAACTTGGTGCACTATCTTAGTTGTTGAGGACATAAAAGTACAGTGGTCAGTTCACCGAGGTGCAAAAGAGCTAGGCCAAACATGGTGCGTGTGCGCAGCGATGATGATCAAAGCGAGTGTCCCATCTGCATGGACCGGGTGCGCTACGGAGCCGAAACAAACTGTGGTCACCTCTATTGCTGTAAGTTGTAGGGCTTTATCTGTTGTAAGATTATGGCTGAGGTCTCCTCTTTTGCTGTAAATTTTGGGGCTTTATTAATTGTAACCTGATGGAAGTCTCTTCTTTTGGGTAAAATTTTTGGGCTTTATTTGTTGCAACCATATGGTTGAAGTGTTATCTTTAGCTGTAAATTGTGGAGTTTAATTTGTTGAAACATAATGGTTGAGGAACCTCTTCTCCTGTAAATGTGAGACTTAATTTGTTGCAACATTATGGTTGGGGTCTCCTTGTTTTTCATAAATTGTGGGGCTTTATTTATTAAAACATAAAGTCCGCTTCTTTGGCATAAACTAGGGCATTTTTTTGTTATGTCATGGTTGCAGTCGCTTCTTTTGCTGAGGTCATTTACAGTTGTCATTTTTTTGGTGTGGGTTGTAGGCTGTTTCTTATTTCAGTGTTATGAAGGTGCATCGTCTGTTCTGAACAGTGGAACTCAATCAGTTAAAACAAAAAATACCCATTCTCGTTTCACTATAAGATTGTGGACCATCTTGTCTTGTCTGCCTCTCCTTTATTTTTGAAGATCATTGTGTTGGCTGAGTATTATTTCTAGTATAAATGCACAATTTTGATACAAGTATCCTTGTTTGATAAATTTAGATGTTCATGTTAGCATCCAAGTACAGGGAGATCAGAAAGTAGACTCCTATTTCAAAATAATTATCATTTTATATTTATTGCACAATTTTTAAAGTTTTTTTTATATTTCATGATGTAGGAAAGTTATACCCAAGTTTTGCTTTACTTTATTGAGCAATTATTATGTTTGAAAGTTGAAAGCCCTTCAAACATGGCCTTGCAGTTCTTTGTGAAATCCATTAATGTGGTTCCCAGACAGCTTCAAAGCTTTTGGCAAATGATGGCCCTCATATATCATTAGAAAAATTGAACTGAATAGAAACTATAGTATTAATGATTGAATTCTTGCTTTGCCTAATTTTATTAGTTGTGTACAGTATGTGTAGTCTATTCATTTTTTAGTATAATTTTTATTGGTTGTTCTACNAGGCTTAATTGCCTTTTCAGAGTGGCAGGCAGTGAAAGCGTTTGCTTGGTTGCTTTTCATCACTCATGATGCCAAGAGTTGGGTCTGCCTCTCAATGGGTTTCCAATACCATGAGTTCCATCATATGGTGGAAATTTCGGGATCAAGTCTTTTATTTTTCCCCCAGCAGTCTAAACTGATATCAAAAGTAGCTACTGGACGGAAATTGAAAGACTTCATGCGAAATTAAAAAAAAATTGTACTTTTTGCTTTTTTAAGTAAGAAAATATCTGTTACAAGGTGTCAAATAGGAAGTTTGTATTGGTGATGAGTTAATAAGAATGCTTAGAAGTTGTCATGTGTGCTGCAACTAAAGACACTGGAATTAGGTGTAATTTTATTTAGGTTATCCACTTGCTTGGGTGGGCTGTGACTTGATACCCTGACTGCCCCACACAGGCGACTGCATTTTACGCGTCTGGGAGGAGAACGTGAACAGGATGGCGTGCATCTCGTGCCCTTACTGCAGACAAGAGGTGAGTGCTTTCTCGTCTGACGGAATGTGCATTGTCAATCTAATTATCATTTTTGTGAAAAAATCGTTCTAGTAACTCTACAAAGCTAAGGAAACTTGTTGCCCAATTCACTTTTATGTTCTACAAATCACTCTCTGGTATGGTGCTGTGCAGATGGTTGTCCAAATTATTCTCTGCTATTTAATCACAGTTTGCTTTCCACCGCCAACAGATAATAATTTCATTGACAATCTATACCACAGGGCAGAACGGAGAAAACTCATGTTCTCAAGATGAATAATACTCTGCGCTCAAGGTGGATGACCTTGAATGTTACTGAGTTTGTAACTCGATGCAGTTTGTAACCATGGTGCATAGGAGCGTAAATGTTGTTGTTGGCTTCGTCAATTTTTCAGGAACTGTGATCCTTAAGTTAGTGCTAGTCTTTCCCGTCGAAACTTCAGTGTTAACCGTAGAGGCGAATTCTAGATTGAAATACTAATCCGATGGGTTGAAGTATTTGGAACTACTGGTTTGGGCACGAAGAAGAAACAAAAAAGCCCTCCCCGTTCTGTTAGATGTCGGCCATTAGCTTAGAAAAAGTTTCATCGTTCCCTTCATGGCATCCTTCACCGCGAGCTAAAATTTCACCCTTAGAAATAATTATTGTCGAGCAGCGAGAGAATGCCTGCCATTTGTTACTGAAGATCAGAGTATTGTGGTGATGAGTGCCGAAACACGCTTTTATTTGAACGAATTTGTGAACAAGCAAAAATGTTATTGCTGACTTTGCTCGGCGTCGAACGCAAGCAAGGTATCTACTCCAAAGGCCTTTTCACAACTCAAAAGTGACTGTGTAGTGTTTCAAAGGTTATGATCGTTGTTTCTTAGTTTATTGAAAAGGAAGGAAATGCAGTGACGGTGACTTTGGCGCACCACGTCGACATGTTAAGCAACTTCATGCGTCCTGAACTTACTGGGCGTGAGGTAAATGTGGAAGAACTAGAGTTCTAACAGAATGATGCTACAGGATACAACCAAAGTTTCTATGGAAGTTTCCCGACGCTTGTTCCCTTGACACATTTTTTCGTTTCCTGGCTACACGCTTCTCAGATCTGTGTTAGTGACTTTTTTTGTGGGGATACCTTGTGGGGTTCTTTATCTTGCTGGAAATGAAATTGACCTCCATAGAACACGATTTTGCTAAGGTCCTTTACCATTGGCTCCAGAATATGATCTTCGTTAGTTTTTGCGTTAATGTTCACTCCCTGGGTACAAAAATCGGGGGAACTTTCACTTTTGCAAATATTGGCCAAACCATAATAAGCGAAGGTTTGAGTTTGGCAATCGTTCCTGATGTTCTGAGGTATTGCCGAGACACTCTGAGTGAGAACCTTATCATTTTGACGATTGAAAGCTTCTCCAACGGTGAATATTTTCTCGTTTGTAACCACAACATAGTCAATACTATGAGCTGCACGCCGGAGCATACACCTGCTACTTCTTATGAATCATTTACTCCTTGAAGCATTTAAAGGGAATGAATGTTTCTCAATGTCAGAGGGCAGAGTCTCAAGTCTCTTTTCACCACTCGACAAACAGATTCTCTCGATACACCGAGCTCTACAGCCATTTTCCTCATGGACCTCTATGAAGGTTTTTGAACTCTCGAGGCAATTTTACTGATTTTCTGGGCAGTTGCGGATCTTGAACGCCTACTTCTGTTGTGATCTTTTACGCTACCGGTTTCCTTATAACGTTGGATTGTGCGGTATACGAAACAACACCTTGTTTTAGGAAATTCGAGGGCTGTCAAAATTTCATTCAGTTGCAAACTTTATTGCTCGGTGAAGCTCAAAAACTGCAGGCCGTTGACTCGCCATTGCCATGCTGGAAATTTTTTTCTAAATGGCGGACTAAATTTTATAGCGAGTCAAAGTTGATACAAAACACAGCCATTAAATCTGAGAATATTAGATGTGCTCGCTTACATTGCAGCACTTAACATAGTCAAAAAAAAATTGTCGTAGAACTTTTGTGTCGCCCTGTACACTCTTTGCATGTGAACTCGAAACATTTCGCGAAACTTTTTCTCTTAATAATCTCGACTAGTACTGAGGTAACGTCCTGTACTAGTGTTGTTTAAGTGTATGTTTTGTATGTACAGTCGTATAAGACGCATACCTATATCGTTCGGGTGTACAGCTGTTATTTCTTAATTTTTCCCTTGTAATTTCTCGATCGGTATAGTCTATGGTATTACGTATCAGTGTACTCTACCATATTTACCATTTTAACATCCATGTGAAATTGAATAACTAAAGAATAGAGTTTAAACGTGTCAAGTTTTGCTATAGTTTATTTTTGAGTTACGACTCTATTTCGAATTCTCAATAGAATATTATCCTTTATCATTTCAGTTTAAATTTTTATTCGCATGTTTCTTACTTTTGCTTATCGTGTACCGTCTATGCATTGCAGATGCTCCAGTACCGTTTTATTTTTGAGTAAAATCATGTAACAATTCAATATCAAAAGCCACGTAATATTTCAGGTGAAGATGCTGCTGTGTTGCTTCAATGCCTCTGAATGCAGCAGCAGGGCTCGAGCAGTTACGGAGGAGCGTGAGCAGAACACACGTCGTCTCAACAACTACAACCAGCTCCATTCTCAGGACTCCTCGGTACTGTACTGTTTTCGCATGTCATCCCCACACTCACGTCATCTTAGGCGTATCTTGACTACGGCTAGGATGGCCTTCAGAGCAGGATCTGCTCGACTTTATTTTGATTTGATTCAACAACGATGGGTTGATCCTGCTTCCGGAAACATGCCTCGTCTTCTGCGAAGCGGAAGTGGCGTTATCTCTTTGAACCGCCAATTATCGTTTTCATCTCAATATGTAGACTATTACAGTTACCGTCACTGCGTGAGGCATCATAGCACGCTCAACAGAGAACCAGCTGTCTTAAATTATTTTTCACTGAGAACGTCATCAGATAGCTCATGGGGGTTACTGCCCAGATCAGTGCCCTGTACACGGCGTTCCAGAAAGCGCTAGATTGTTTATGAGGGAATAGTTGTTTCGTTTTTAGATGGTACTGTTGAAGAAATCTTAGGTATGAATTGCATAATGGACACCCCACTAGCGAAGTTCAATGGCTTTTTTATTGAGTACTTTAAATTGTTTTCGATTTTAAAAGAGCATGTCATTATTTCCCAACATTTACACGTTAGTTAATACTGTTAAATCGCTTCTTGACCGATTAAATGTAGCAGTTGGAAGTGATTCTAACGATCATATAAGGTTGCAATATAATCTTATCGAAAGAAAGTACCTGAACGCCAATTCGATTTGAAAAAATAATAAACTGCTTCCGTTACTACGACGCATAAATTCTTGTACACAAGTTGTTTGTAGTATTGCGGTCCACTCTTGATCTAATAAATGTGACTTCGAGTAGCGTGCATTTTTTGCTACTTGTTCTCTTTGTTATTCTCTTGTTTTCATTGTCACCCATCCTTGTGATTGTGTCTGAATGTTTCTGGTACAATCTAATTCTTCGTGTGACTGCACGACTTTTCTAAATGAAAATGGTAGTAGTAGGAATGAAGTAACACTGGAAATGGTCAGTACAAATAAAAGTGCGAGGCAAGCCACGTTAATCATAAAAATATATTTCTATGAAACCCAATTTCAAAAACGTTTCGGCCTTTGGCCATCTTCAATAGAAGAGAAATTTTTGCAGCCAATTACACATGTACTGTAAAATTGTGCAAGAAAAATATAAAAAACTGTACTACACAACTGGGAAAATGAAGCGAGGGCTACTAAGAAATTATAGTTCCAACAAAATAAAAGTAAGATGCAAAACCGAGCTGAATTAAGGTTATCTATTTCTTAGTGCTAAGGAGGATGAGCTGAGGCTGTTCTTTAAAACAGGCTTAAGCTTTAAAATAAGTAAAGATTTCAAAATTCGTATATCCGTGTAACATTTTGCCTTCGACAGGATACTAAATTGATTAGCTAAAATCCGGCTATTGCATTTATCAGAGTGTTCTCGGACAGCTGAAAATGAAGGGAGGGGGTGAGATGCACATGGGCTAGTGGTAGCGTGTTGGACTCGGAACCGAGAGGACCCAGGTTCGGACCTCGGCTCAGGGAGGCATTTTCACGCGACCAGGGAGTACATCCCGTGGAAAAGGAAATTTAAACCACACAGCCCTCACCACACCAGTAGTTGTAAGGCATTGAAAACTCAACGGTAAAACGTGTTGCAATTAATAAAGGTTCTTTTAAAGGTTTATTCAACGTACTCTGATGCACAACGTGCACAACTGAACTTATAAATCAGCGGAGCTTGTATTCCAGCAAGAAGTTTATCCTCATTAAAATTTAAAAAAGAATAAATTCGAAAACAATTTTGAAGCATACGTCCCTAAAATATTTCGTTAACACCACTGCCAGTTCATTCCTCAGCTTATCTGATTGAGCACCAAAATGAGGAAGTGAAATGTAGGTTGTGCTGCGACAGGCGTTATCGTTAAGCTCGTGAAACGTGTCTCCATCATCAAATTTGTTAGGAAATGAGCATATTTTCGAATTGATAAAATCTTATTTTAAAGATCATGGATTCTGTAAAAATTTACTCATTGATATGAACATACCCTAAAATTCAATATTCCAAGGCATTTAAAATCATTCACCCAATCAAGAACAGTACCGTTGAAAGATATGTTTGTTAAAAAAGAAATAGGTCTTGGAGCATAAGCTTTGTCTCATCTGTCGGCGCAACAAGTTTATTCTTTAGTCATATGGATAGTGCTTCTGTAAGCTCACTGAGTGCAGTACAAGCGTTTTCAAAAATGCCTCGACATAAAAACTGCATCAACTTAAAACTTGCAACTCGCTTGACAGCAAGCTGAAATATCGTCGATAAATGTGTTGAATAACCCATAACCTAAAACTGTCCTCTGAAAAACTCCTGTGATGACTGTTTGGCAAGTTGACTTAAAATGATTAATAGCGATATATTGTTCCCTATCTGAGAAATAAGATTTCAGAAGCTGAAGAAGGGGACCTCTAATTCCATTATGTAAGTTTTCCCTTGAGAATAGTATGGTCAACACGGTCAAATGACTTTCTCAAATCCAAAAACAGATAGTAAATTTGAGACAGTGAACAGAGCACCAATTACAGAGTAAACAGAGACACGAAACTGTTCAAGGAAGTAAGAAGCGTCGAAAACTGCGTGGGGTTGCAAG
>VOMN01075661.1:0-10226 GCA_014899125.1 Orchestia grillus
AACATATAAAACAGTGTTTTCAAAAAATTTCTAGCTTTAATATTAAAAAAAAAACTAATTTGAAAATAGGTTTTCTTTTTTCTGGGACACCCCGTATAGCATGAAAGTTTAGTTGGCTTACAGCATCTGAAGCGAATCCTTTTTTTGAAACTGGAGTCATCGAAATATATGGCGCCAGTTTTCTGCACGCAGATCACTTCACCTACTGACGACAATCAGTGTGTATGTAATGATAGGAGTGCGTGTGCATGATTTGTCTAAGAGCAAAAGTTGATAGGCTCTCAGGTTCCATTGTTAGTCTGTGTTCCATGTTAGTCTCAGGTTTGTTAGTCTCAGGTCCATGATATATACACGACTAGTAAATTTCAACTATTTTTCGAGGCATTCCATTCATTTTACCCCAAAATTTGATTAACGAATGCATTCAATTTTTATATACGTATCCTCATAATGGAGAACAATTTTCATGCTGATAAGGACAGCATTAGTAAATTTCATTCCCGTGATAATGAGTAGTGGTTTACTGCTCGAAAGTTTAGGACAAATAGGAAATAACTCAGAGGAATTTCCTGAAAAAACTGTCCCTTTCAATTCATACATATGCTCCATACTAGATCGTCCTTCACAGAACATCAATGAGGTTCTTACAAGACTATATCCAGACTTATGAGCAAACGGGAAACCAACAATTAGGAATAAAAATATATCTATGTTTTATTGACGAAGTTGTGAACGATTGAAATATAAATTGAGCTACTAAGCTACGTTTTGAAGATTTTAGAGATTTCAACTGGAAAGAAAATTATAATTAAACAATGTGTCCACTAAAAAATTAGCCTTTGAGAGCAAAGATTCTAAATACGGAGTATCTTTGCTTAGATACTTGATTCATATCGTGGCTTCTAAGGTATTTTACTGGGCATTCTGTGATCTGTTGCATGATGTAAATGATTGGATCTAACACAGACTCCGTAATTGCAATTTGAATTAGATGCGAGTATTCATGGCATGGTGGGTATGTCTGACATGTAACGCAGGACATTTGAGTAAGCAAATTATCTGTAACTGGACTTTGATAGTATTTTCACTGCAACGGAAGTCTTTTCATTACTAATGCACCCAAATTTGCATCCCTTATACTTGTGAAATATATGGACAGGTGTTTTCAAATAAGATAAGAAGCTATTAATCAAAAATCCATGGGTAAACCAGGAACTATTCCCTGTCTCAACGGAAAGGGCCAGGTGAGGGTGCGAAATGGATCGTTCATTTATACAAATTTCGTGTCAGGAGAACGAAGAAATATTTTTCTGGAATTCTTTCACGAGAAATTCTCTCGTAAAATTTTTTAGCTTAAAAAATAATATTTTTCTTAAGGGTGGAACTCTACATCGAAAGATGAATGCTAATATTATTTCATGTGTGTGAGCCGAAGTGGTTTTCCTTCACGAGAGAAATGTCTTTGTCGTGACAGATGAGCTATATTCAACGTACGTTTTCCCTGAGCACCGATTTAAACAAAGATTAACGAGTGTTGGTCAAATTAAAAGCTGAATTAACATAAACAAAAATTTGCTGATAGGTTTTAGAAAAAATTCCAAGCTTTTGTTTTTTCTTTATACATACATGTGAAATTTGAAGCATACAACGACACATCAAAATGTGGTCTATAAGAATCTCCACTATTATGTAACCGAAAGAAAAGTCATGATAGTTGTCCTTCCATAGGGCTAAATAATTTCGAATATAACTCTGAATATATTTAGTGAGCACAAAATTCTATCCCTGGACCTCATTCTAAACTCGAATTTGGGCTAATTAACTCCAATTGGAACAAAAAATGTAAGTACAATTAGTCTGCTAGAGCATGTGCATGGGTTCATCCAGTGTTCGAAATTGTGTATGATATTATTTTTTCCACAGCAATGAAAATGTTCCTAAACGCTGGATGGCCTCAACTGCCCTAAGTCGGTGCCTTTTGGCCTCATCAGGCGCTAAACTTCGTGGCGCTAGAGGCGCCGGACTGACCTTTCACTCTAAGTGTAGACAATATCATTCTCAGTATTATGAATATCATTCTCAGTATGAAGAATATCATTCTCAGTAGGAAGAATATCATTCTCAGTATTAAAAATACCATTCTCAGTATTAAGAATATCATTCTCAGTATTAAGAATATCATTCTCAGTGTTAAAAGTATCACTCTCCTTGTTCAAATTTTTGAAAATATGTTAATAAATATATCTACATAAAAAGATAAATAAATCTGAACAGAGCGAGATTTAAAAAATTTCATCAGTATTACAGATTCCAATTCGAACATCATTTGCATTTATCATAAGAAAGACGTACAGTCGTCGCCCGCATATACCGTTAGATTGATTCCAGGAAACAACCACTCTACAGTCGAGTCGCCTGGAGCGGTATTACATAGAGGGAGCATCAAATAGTACGGAAAATATTTGTGTCATTAGAAGTAAATAGTGAGAGCTTAAGAAGCAAATAAGAATGGAGGAAGCTTGTTTACTTGAATCGATTTACGTGTTCGCGGGGAACACCTTTATTGTCGAACGAAAAATGTGAAGTAACAGTGCACCTAAACTGACGATTAATAAAATATTTAAATAAATAGAAATGATTTTATGAATGTACTGGTTTTCTTAATCTGTCGATAGTTTTCTTGAATCTTAAATCATGTTGTGTAATTCACAATCTACAGTAAATGTTGATAAAATAGTAGTAATGACGATATTAATTGTGATTGTTACTGCTGATATCAACAAGGTCGTGTGATAATAGTCCATTCGTTTTAGCGTCGTTGATGTTTCTTCTAAGAGTAAATCGTGAATATTCTCTTTACTTTTAACATCCATTATATTTTCACAGCTTGATACTCGGTTACATGCACTCTCGAAGCTGTTTAATCAAGAAAACTCCGACCCTTAAGCAAACGAAATGCACGCTTTAATCTGAGGCGAATTGTTAAAGAAGAGTCAATCTCAAATGATTCATCGCTCGACTATCTTGAGATTAAGCAACTATGAATCGATAGGCCGTCCTTCATCTTAAAATTGAGCCTCTTGTTTGGCACGAGCGATTATTGTCAGTGGTTATTCCATGCATGAACTCGTCAGCAGCATTATTTGAACTCGTAGGCTCAAGGTCAAATAATGTCAGGAAGGCTTTTCATCTTCTAAATTCAAGACAGCTGTTCTGGGAAGTAAAATGACATTGTCAGAGTAATGTAGCTTAGCCAAGCGCTGCCCGCAGTTATGCGCTGACGCCAAGCTGAGCCATTCCGGTGCCTGATCGTCCAAAAACAGCGTTACGGTAATGTATTTCCCTCTTGGTATCGCTGTAGAGATTACGTAGTGTACTTAGTATCGCTGTAGAGATTACACAGTTTACTTAGTATCGCTGCAGAGATTACACAATGTTTGTTGAGCATTGGGGAAACGCATTTAGGAATAGCATGTGATGTTCATCAGTTCTTGGGTAAATGACAGATTGACATGCGACCTTAAATAAGATCTGCTGAATTATCTATACGACCCATGCTGATGTTTGCGGAAAAATTATTGATTCTATTTATGAGCATTCATTATCGCTTTTAACGGTACTTGATTAAGAATAAACAAAATAGACTGATGACGGCGTTGATGTGATGAGAGTATAAAAACCCATGACAAAATTACATTTCCTTCAACGTCATATAGTGCCATTCAACTTTATCTATTTTTCGTCAGTGTCCTCATTTCCAATGTACCCATCATCGTTACTTACCATTTCCGCAGTGAAAAGTGTGAATTTTTGAAAAAAGGATATCTACAGCAAGTTTTTTGAGCAATATTTTTTTTGACCACAAGAATTTTGAAAGCTTTTACTCGGCATTAACTTGAGAACCACTTAATAAATAATACATCTATTATTGAAAGCCCAAATGTGATATATTCATTGCTAGTGCGAGGAATACTGATAAAGTAATAATCCTAAATATAGGAAACTAATAATTTTTGAGCGAACGACTTAAAATCCATGTCTGAGTAAAAGCGAAAACAAGTTCAAGTAATATAAACGAACTTTCTAGCAATAGTTCAACTGTAGACTACTCACAAGTTACCCAATTTAAGGCGGGGGTGGGGAGAGGGCTTCAAAATATATTTTGCTGAATGTGTCCCTTTTTCCTTCCTTGACATACGTGTTAATATCGGGAAGAAATTATGATGCAGAAATTTCTTTCTCTGAACTAAATATACTATCCCAAATAGATACTGGTGTCATATTAGCAACTGCTTTCAACTTTCCTATGTTACATGATAAACTCAATAGCAAGTGAGACGAAAGGACACGAGTAGTTTGCTTGAATATAAGATCATGTATTCATAAAAATCACTTTTAATTCATAACCACCAAGCAATTCATTCGCTATTGGCTCCAATTAACTTCGATCAAAAATTAAGGAATGATTTAGATTACAAGCATGGCTTTCGCTTCTTCGGCTGATTCAGAAAATCCAATTGAAAGGGGTTTGAAACTAACACAGATTTCATCCAGAGCAAACAAGAGCTAGTTGTGCTCCAAATAGTCGTTACATCAACTCAATATCCTCAGTAATTTAACCCATAAAGCCTGATAACACTTATGAGTCGTCTTTTGGGCTACATATAGATTTAGTCTGATTTTGCGAAAGTTTTCCTGGTATATGCTGAAAGTTTACCTGCATTCATTTATTACCTCCAAGTTTAGTACGTGAATCATTTGAGGCAATATCCTCTGTGCCGTGCCACAGGCTAAAACATTCCACCATAGCCACACAACGAATTTTTATGGTACTGAGATGAAACTTTGAGACTTGTATTCTTTGCAGTACCCAGTATGCTTAGCTCGATTATACATATTTCCTTGGCGTCATATTGAGCTGCTCAAGCCTTCTTGTTGAGACTTCGAGCCGTGAGCTCCTTCTCCACTCTCGCTTTTCCATGTCAGGGATGTTTCCATGCTCACAAGGCAAAACCTGTTGTTCCTCTTTTGTGAGTTAGATTACTACGGGGAACAATAATGGACATGCCGAGGCTTCAGCATGCTTCGACTCTTAGGAGATTTATTTTTCATACTTACCCATGCCCTGCATGATTCCATGGGTGAGGTAGAGGGGCGCCCTACCCGACGCTGCCTCCTTCGCGAAAGTGGTGCGTATGATGTCTTCTCTGGCGAGCACCACCGCGCTCACCCTGCCCAACTGCAGCCGCACCACAGGGCCGTACCGACGCACCAGGCCGCGCAGGCTCTCGTGGGGCTGGCGGGGGTCCAGCAGCAGTAACGATCCGATCTTGAGCACAGACAACAATATTTTATTTGAGTCTGACGGTCTAACTTCACATTACTTCATGCGTATTGGGATGGTACTTTAGCTTACAAAAACCGCTTTGATCGTGAAATGAATACTTGAGCGAAAGTAAGACTCTAAAGACGTTATGAGCGCCCTAGGGAGAATATAAATGCGTCGAATGAAAAAAAAATTCGCAGTCGTTCTCTGTATTTGTGAAAAAAACGAGTCTCGATTTCTTCAAACAGTTCTTAACGTCATTTACATCATGAAGGATGTACACCAGCTAAAGATTTAATAGCTCCCAGAAGTTCTTCGATGCACAAGAACTCAATCAACACGCCTTTGATCAAGTCATTCGCTCTCCTAATTTTTGAATTTTGGAACTTGAAAATTTCATAACAATCCCAGAGGGATTCGCTAACTCACCGTTTATTGCCAGAAATTGACGTTAACTGCGTGCACGAGCTCGTTGAAATAAGAGAAGACTTACCACTGGCCAAGCCCACGGCCCTGGAGGAGCGGGCCTCCTGGCGCCGCCGCCTCTGGTGCGGTGCAGCAACACGATGGCGGTCACCACAGCGACACTCGCACAGCCCACCACCACCTCTTCCCAAGTCCAACTTAACATTTCGCACTATCAAGTACTTGTGAGTTATTTAGGAGGCCAATTTTTCTAGAAATAGAAAGTGCAATCCTGAACAAACACACGCAAAATCCCGAAATGTTTTCGAGGAGTTATTTCTGCTGTTTCACTTTTCCAATACCACTTTCGTAATTTCACACACACACGCTGTCTATCTGTAAGAATAGAAAACGACATAGAAACGATGTCACCATAACCAAGGGTCAAGCTGAGAAGTCATTCAAGATATTTTTCCAACTCTCATATGTTTGAGCTTATTCTTCGTGAATTTTTACTAAATTTCATTTGACCTCAAAAGATACATCTCATTTCTAGTTCTATAATTTATTAGTTCTGTGCCTCTTTTTAGATCTACATTTATGCCAAGTGTGAAAGAGTTGTAACGGAAACCAATTCCTTGTACAGCATGAGTCCCTAAAATCGTTCAATGTCAACAGGGGTTCAACGATCTTCGCGGTGGTCGCCGGAGGTCTGTGTGACCTTGACTGGCCGGTTGTGGGCAGGGACGTGTGGCGTTCGAGGCATTCACTATTGAAACGAGGCATTTACTATAGAAACGAGGCATTTACTATAGGAATGAAGTATTTACTATAGAAACGAGAGGTTTTCACTAGAAACGAGGCATTCACTATAGAAACGAGGCATTTACTAGAGGAAAAAGGTATTCGCTGTGGGAAAGAAGCATTCACTATCGGAACGAGTTATTTACAATAAACGAGGTATTCACTATAGAAACGAGGTATTCACTATAAAAACGAGGTATTTACTGTAGGAAAGAAGTATTCACTATAGGAACGAGTTATTTACTATAGAAACGAAGTATTCACTATAAGAACGAGGTATTCACTATAAGAACGAGGTATTTACTATAGGAAAGAGGTATTTACTATAATAACGAAGTATTTACCATAGAAACGAGGCATTCACTGTAAAAACTCGTGCAGGTTGTGGGCAGAGACACGTTGTATTCCCTGTAGAAATGCGAGTGAGTCTTACTGTTCTTGTGAGAGTAAATTAGCTTATTTCGAAGATTGACCTTCCTTTTGAGAAGCAGAGTTTTATTAGGAAAAATAAGACCAGTGAGCAGATGAATTTTTTTTATCTACTCACTGGTCTTATTTTTCTTAAATTACCTTATTGTTCTGTCAACGTTCTTCGTTTTCTTTCGAGTTACCTTACTCAAAATAAAAAATAATATTTGACAATAATGATCAAAATTCAAATTCAAAATACTAATGATTCTTCAAAGAATAAATTAGTGTGATGACTTCATCGCAAATGATGAAAACTATAGTTAAAATTGTATACAAAATTTTTTGAAATTAGATAGCCTTCACATGTTACCTTGATGATTGACGTCCTTTATTTTACATTCTTAATAATTTCACCTTTCAAATGAAGACATCTCATCTGTCTGACAGATAGTCTATGCTCATCACAAGAAATTTACATTATTTGATAGAGGACTAATAAACAACACGGAAGAGTAACTTATTCAATTATAAAATTCAAATACCTCTTAGAATCCTTCACACGGTGTCTGTCAAAAAAATCAATGCCTACATTTTCAGTAAGTAAAAGGATGAGCGGCTCTCTTCGTGAATTTTATGTGTTTCATGTTGTACGTGAAGTCTTGTGTTGTGCTTTAGAGTTCTTAAAGAATGACGTCACCGAAGCCCAAGAATCTGAGCACTCGGGAAAAAAAATTATTTGTATGAATTCAAAGTTCTCGTGAGAACTAAAAGTTTTCTATTCACGCTTCCAGAACGCGATTGCAGGTAATCGTTGTTTTCAGCGGTGGGTCATATATTATTCTGAGACAATTTTGATTTGATGTGATAGTTTTGCCAAGGACTCATAAAATGTCTAAAACCAGTATTCGGCTCAAACTTTGTTGAATATTTGTCGTTGCATATTTTACGCGACCCACAAAATTTAAGGTTATATTAGCGATGACTTTTTTGGAATTTTTTAAAAATTTAAATAGACTTCGTTCAATGCGGTTTTACAATATTTCTTTTTAGGAACATGGAACTTTTCACTACAGGGAACCAGCTCAAGTCTCTTGTAAAAACTCCCATTACAAAATATTCCTTTCGATCATACTGGTTTTTAGACACAAGGTAAGAATTCTATCTGCAAATATCGCATCAAGAAGGTAAATTTTTAGAAAAATATCAGCATACGTCAACGATTATATACAAAATTCTGACACGCATGTGCTGTAAATACGCATAATCATACTGATATCATTGTTATATTTCTCTGCATCAGAAAGGTATCGGTTGTATGAGAGAAGTTTATCACTTATATATTAAGATATTAAGAATTTTTTTGGCTTTCTCGTCTCCGTTGTCTACCGATGGGTTACGCAAGAACATTAACTTCACAGTCTTATACGTAGAATTATAATTAGGTTTACCAAATTTTAATTCATCGAGGCACTGAGAGTAGTGCTTTATAAAAGTTTTCTTCACATGAAAAGCGTATTGAGAAACGCAGTTCTTAATTTTATTCAAGTTAGAATTGAATGGTAATCACTCGGAAATACAAAGCAATAGCGTTATTAGTCACGACTAGCTTGGCCTGAATAAGGCCCATCATGCCTGAAATTGGGAGGATTCTTCCCAACTTCGAGTAGGAATGAAGATTTTGCAAAATCAACTTGCACTACACATTTTGTGAGCGAAAAGGTTCAGAGTTGAACAGCCAACGTTCTCTGTTACTGCCGATGCCGGCGCCAGGATGAGACTGGGCAAGCGCCACCATTCTGAGGTGACCCACAACGTGTTCGTTCTGAGGTGCTTGAATAATGTATTAGAGTTTACTTCTCCCTTGTATTGTACGCAAATAATGAAGATACGTCACAATGGAGTGATGCAAAGTGATCCTTTCTTACAAATAAATGCGAGCTTGCGTAAATCTCGATATCTCGCTCGGTATCCATGTGCTAGTTTCTGTTGGAAGTAGAAAATAAGATGCTGTTAGAAGTCATCGCTTCCAGTTGCGACTCGCCATCTTTATTTTCCAAGGCAAGCAGGTTACGGCAGCGGACGTATAGGACGTTCAAAACCTGTTGAAACTTAGCGGAGAGACAATCATCGCAGCCATTGGTTTTCCGGGTTCTCACAGAGTCATACATCCTGAACAGCGGGTGTTATTGCTCGGCTGGTTACTCGGACAGGGTTTCTGTGGGCGAACATATGAGATGAAGCTATCCCAAATTTGTACATAAGTGTATTTTCCCTGGAAAAAAAGCATACGTGAACATCAGACACTGTGAGTGTATTATAATTGCCAAACAAAAATATTTAAGGTAGAACATAAATTTAGAAATAAAAACTTCTAATTTAGTTAGCAAATTCGAAGAGCCCTCAAAAAATTCTCAGATATACCTTAAAGTTCGGTACATCTGGTGGAATTTTCCTCAATTTTATGGTAATAAATAGGAGGGCAAGATGAGTTGAATATAGTGTCTTTTTATTCCACTCTTCGTGCTTTTTTATCCCACTATTAAACGATAGCCTAGTGTTGTTTGGTTGGTCCATCAGTCTTTCTGTCGCGCTTGTGAGGATTTAGATTAGAGAAAATTCCAGGGCTTGTATTCCTAGCCAGCGAGACTGTCAGAGGAAGCAGTCCGTATCAGTAATACTAAAAAAACATTATTTCTTGTTAGATTTATTGTAAATAAGAGGACTTCTGAAGAAACTAACATAATTTGTCCCGTTTTTTTTGGCGGGGCGCGTCTACAAGTTTATTATTATCTTAAAATTCATTTTAGAATTTTCAACCGATTTAGCAATTTAACCGGCTCGCATTTAGAATAAAATACGCTCATATCATCAATAAATTATTCGTAATTTGTTGCCAGATCCAAAAAAGTCTAAATTGCAATAAAATTGAATTCACTTCTAGGTATGAACTTGAGTTTCAAGTATGGAGAACAGGGCAGCTCGAAGAATCAGTCTACTCGTAGTTACGGCAGCACTAAGAATTGTTACCACAGTTGAATCGTTCATTAATTAAGTGCTTGTCATAAACAGCATAATGATATTATTGGTTAATTAGTTTAAAAATATTGAATTGTACGACACCAATAAATACTTTATGATCAATCTTAGCGTGCCCGCGCTTCTTTACAACAATCGTGTAGATGAGTAGACATCGATGTACTGGGTGTCAAACTAGAGTCTCCCTCGCTCGATTTATTTTGTTTACCACAACATTTTTTTTACCACAACATTTATTTACCAC
>VOMN01075664.1:0-12399 GCA_014899125.1 Orchestia grillus
GCATGTAATTTTACCTGCGTGGAGAATCGGAGTCAACGTGTTAAATATCATGGGGTTTGTGCCGTGTGTTTATTCCTCGGTTCCATCCCTCCGAGCTTCAACTTGGTTATTCGTTCCAAGGTAAAAGTTTTGCCCCTTTTATCAAAGCCCATCTAGAATTTTAAAGAGACCAGCCACTTGTTGCTCTGGACTCCGCAGAGTCTGGTGCACTCTTGTAGACGCGTTGCTGTTGAATGGCGCTACTGGCGATCAGTGTTCTCGTGACGTCTGCCTTTTTGTCGTTTCATCACCTCTGACGCACACGTTTCATCACCTCTCTGACGCACACGTTTCATTACCTCTCTGACGCACACGTTTCATCACCTCTCTGACGCACACGTTTCATCACCTCTCTGACGCACACGTTTCATCACCTCTCTCAGACGCCCACGTTTCATCACCTCTCTCTGACGCACACGTTTCATCACCTCTCTCAGACGCACACGTTTCATCACCTCTCTCAGACGCACACGTTTCATCACACCTCTCTCTGACGCACACGTTTCATCACACCTCTCTCTGACGCACACGTTTCATCACCTCTCTCAGACGCACATGTTTCATCACCTCTCTCTGACGCAGAACTCTTGATTGGCTCATGTACGTCTTCTGGCAATTTTATTCTTCTTTTTTATTCTTTTTCCGGGTTCCACTCGGAGGACTGACAGTGGCGGAGTGCAGTTGCACTTCAGTATTCTCTGCTAAAATCGATCCTTCATGACAGCTAAGCGTAGTCGGTCCCTTTTGCACAACAAAGCGAGCTGGCAACATCCTATTAGAAATTTATTAGCACGGTTCAATCAATCCAATTAAAACGGCAAACTCTCTATTCTTCAATGATAAAACTTAAACTTGAAAAAAAAGTTCCGTGGACAAATCGGTCCTAAAATCACAGCAGCTACTCTTCCTCCCAGACATTTGATCCTTAACACTTTGCCTCCGAAGTGGGCCATATATGGTACACGCGATCATCTAACCTAACCTAATGTAACCAAAGCACTATCATGTATAAATACAAATTTTCGAGTTTTCATCAAATTTGTGTTCATCAATCGAATAAGCTAGTTCTGATTAGGAAAAAAATAATAAAGAAACCAAATTTGTGAAACCGAAATTTTTCATTTTTGAATTCACAGTAGAGATATTTGTCGGCATATAATTTTACCTGTGTGGAGAATCGTAGTCAAAGTGTTAATATATATACATAATATATGAGTGAGGCTTGGAGTTCACCGAGCTCAGGCATCAAACGTTGGGAAGCCAAAAGATAGGTTCAACAGCACTTGCTGGCGCAGCCATCGACATCGGTAATCTTTTGTCGAAGATAATACCAGTGGATTTGGCAGACGATGAGAAATAATTTAATTTGTCCTTCGACGAATAAATGAATAAATGACTGGATGACGACTTAGAAGCGGAAGCAGCGTCCTCTGGAAGCGATAGTGGATTCTAAAAGGAAATACAACGAACAGAATATTTAAAATAACGTTAGATGATCATAACCGGGCTAAGTGTTATGTTCGAAATATATTATGCCAATTAAGTCAATAGAAGGATACCTTCATAGAATTTAGCTACAACCGCTCAAGCTATTCGGTAGCTGCTTAGTAGCTAGGCATTTTAGAAGTTGTAGATCAGTAAAGGTCTAGTTAAAGGTAGAGTAATGTAGCTAGTGGATTGGAAAGAAGATAATAGATAATTTAATTCGTTAGTAAAATAGTTTAAAAAAGGGAAGTTCGTACGCCTCGCAGGCTATTAAGTTCGAAAAATTAGAAACGCATGCATTAAGAACTGAACATTACGATCAGGTCGACCGTTTAAAAAACGATGCCCATCATTTCTTCGATTGTCCAAGTTAAGCTCGCAAGAGAACCGATGTAGCTAACGTTTGCTTAATGCAATTTCCTAAAATCTCAGGATTTTAAATCCTGATGAAATCCTGATGAATTTGACTTCTCTTCTTCTGCAATTTCCTAAAATCCCGGGAGAATCCTGATGAATTTGACTTCTATACTTCTGCAATTTCCTAAAATCCCGGGAAAATCCTGATGAAATCCTGATGAATTTGACTTTTATACTTCTGCAATTTCCTAAAATCCCGGGAAATTCCTGATGAATTTGACTTTTGCACTTCTGCTCCTGCAGGTACGTGTAACCTGCGACGGCTGAAGCTTCAGCGCTAGTTCATGGTCCTAGCGTTCTATTGTCCCTGACGCTGTGACAACAGCTGGAGCAATTAGATGGCATAAATTAATTTGATATCCTTTGCATTCACCCCACGTCCTTTAGAGTTGCCTTTAAAGTCACAGGCTGTTCGCTCGCGCATTGAATTTCATGAGACTGGTTTTCGATACGCGTTGATGATTCGTTGCTTGCATAACAAAAGCGGTATTCTTTCGTATTGTAATCTTTCATGTAAAAGAATTGCGAGCTGAGTCTTAGGCGGTAGTCTTTAGAGTATTATTTTCACTTGATGTGCTGGTTTCGCACTAGAATTCGGTTTCATATTTTGGGCGGTTTTGTTTACAGCTGGGTTATGCGAGAAAAAAAGCAAGCGAAAAAGAAATACTTACGTGGGATGTTAGGTTATTATTAATGAACCGTTCTGAATAGTAATAGTTATAACTATCGAAATAGAGAGTTTGTTTTGAAAGACGGTCGTGAATTTCTGTGTGTCCGTGAGTAATATTTTTAATAACGCAAGCTAATTCTTGCTATTGATAGATTTTTTCAAACCGTGAGCAAACACGTATCCACCCAAGCTTCGTTTTATAATATCACTTAAGGTGAACAGCTACGGTACATTATACTAAAGTACTTAAGCTTGGTCATCTCTCTGACTGCGGTCGAGCAAGAGGCGTGCCCTAGTTTTAGAATTCACGATCAATTTAGACAGATCAAAAGTTTCTCATTCAAAAACCTATGAAAGTTTTTGGGTGAGAAACTTTTAGCAGTTGTTTCCTTCCGTAATGTCGCGGCCTGTGTAGGTTATTAGTAGTTTAGTAAGTAGATTATTCTACTCTGATTATTCTAAAGTAGATTATTTTTCTCTGAATTTGCCCCAGCACAGCTGATGGAGCGCAGCCTGCTAGGCGCCCCAGCTGCCACCACTGCAGTTCCCACGCGTCTGCACTTATTTCTGTTTTTCTGTTCGATGGGATACGATTTTCTTCGATTTTCTTCGATTTTCTTCGATTTCCTTCGATTTTTTCGATTTCTTCGATTTATTTCGATTTTCTTTGATTTTCTTTGATTTTCGATTTCAATTTTCTGTTCAACTAAATTTCTCAGTTATTTCTGCTCTGTTACTTCTGCCTCAGTTCTCACACACCGTCATTCGTCATTAGCCTGCACCCAGTCGTATGGCTACTACAGTTGCAAGACTTCATCTGTCACCTCTGTGTAAGTCTTGAACTTCTTACAGTAAAATACTTCTCTTTGTGTTGTAATGATTTACTTAATAGTAGCCTTGAGTCCCCGTTGTGAGTTGATGATTGGCTGATGCTTACGTAGAGTCGTAATGAGAAGACCTAATTAGGGGAGTCGTGAGAGATCATTCTTAATGCCTCAGGGACCATCGTCCTACTCTCCGTCGAGGCTGCTTGTCCTAGAGAACACAAAATTCTTCGCCATGGAAAATACCGCGTTTTGAGAACGACAAAAATCACACAACTACCCGTCGTAGTAAAAACAAATGAGATTTTTCACTGAAAAAGAAAGAGCAGTAAGGAAAATTAAGAAACTGTTCGAAACGGAGACGGCGGTCTCTCTGGACGCGCAAGTTTCGATCGCGTTCGTCGAGCGAATTGTTTTACCGTTGTCGCGGAATGTTTCTAGAACTTTCTGATATTGTTATCGTTTGTTGTTAATTTCATTACTAGCAGTTTTTGTGATCACTTGCTGTTGTTGTGATCACGTGCTGTTATTGTGAATACTTGTTCCGATTGTTACCACTTGTTGCAATTGTTGTCACTTGCTGCAGTTATTATCACTTGCAATTGCTATTATTCATTGTTAGTGATATCACTTTCTGTAGATGCTCTCATTGGATTTTTTATCATTTGCCGTTATTGTAATCTCTTGCTGTTTTTTAATCAGATGCTGTTATACTGTTACCGTTATTCATTATTGGATTTTCGAATGTGTCATTGAATGATACAAGAGAGAGGTATGCGCCACACAACACACAGGCCACACAACACACAGGCCACACAACACACAGGCCACACAACACACGCGCCACACAACACACGCGCCGCACAACACACGCGCCGCACAACACACGCGCCGCACAACACACAGGCCACACAACACACGCACCACACAACACACGCACCACACAACACACGCGCCACAAAACACATTTGTTTTCGTTCCTCGCCGAAATTTCGGGCATTTTTGCAGTGGACGACAGCATTTTTCGCTTAACTCTGCTTTGTTGTCCTGTTTGCTTCCTTTTGGCTCGTGTTTGTCTTGTCAGCGGTAACAGTCTGGGTTTTTCTCGGGAAGGGCTGGGCACTTTTGTACAAGACAAATAGAGAAAGATCATTTTCTGGAAAATGAACTTTTTTAAGCGTGAGTTTGGGTTGTGGATGCGCGTCTCTAGTCGGTGTCATCTTGGGTTAATACTTGTGTTATTTTTTCGGACGAAAGATTTTTTGCTTTTTTGATGAATTTGTAGTTTTGAGAACCTCTGAAAAGCGCAACTGCATTTTGGAGTTGATACATTTTCGTTTAAAATAATTTTTTCGAGCACCGATGATATAGTGCGTGTTGTTTATTTATTTCTCACTAGTTTCGCCAATGTATATCTGACTAATTTCTCTGATGTAAGTCCGAGTAATTTCTCTTATATACGGTTAAAGTAATCCATATTTCATACATGGCCAAAAGTTTTGTTTACCACGGTTACACAGCAGCAAAGCAATCTAACAACACAGCAATCTAAAATTAAATAACTGAAGTATTTTTATGAGCTGAATGCTAATTCGGTATCATACTACACAAATCATAAGCCTTACTATGTTTACGTTCAAAATATCATATGAAGGTTTTAAAAAGTATCTGATACATCTATGAAAACCAGTTAGTACTTGGTGATTCTACATTTCGTTCCCTGGTACAGCTTCCAACCGAGAGTGAAATTTGCTCACGAGTTTCCTGCAATTATTTATAGGCATCTTGGTCAATTCTTCTTTGTAAATTCTTATTTAAATTTGTTAGATTTCCTTTGTCTATTGTGTTAATTCTCGCCACCGATCTCGATACGATTTAGGTCTTGTGACTGACTTGGCCACCCCGTAACATTTATTTTCTTCTACTGAAACCACGCTGCAGTGCACAGTATATTTTGGATCGTTGTCTTCCTGTAACGTCGGGAGAAATGAATTTTGAGTTAAATTGTTGAACGATAACCTCCTCCTCTTCACGCAGCTCGCAGACACTGACTGAGTCCCGCTGTTGTACGTGGGCAAAGTAAATTATTTTTACAGAAGTTCCACTGTATTCCTGTCGCGTGGGCCACTCTGGAATGTCCGAGGACCCCTTATAATCGTTTTAAAACTAATTACACCGGTGTGCTGAATACTTTTTGAAGCGATAATAAAAGTTTGTTGATATTTTCTCAATGCTTCACTATTTGCTTATTTTTATATCAATTTAGTATTCAACATACAAAGACACGTTAGATGTATAATTTTCGATTGCTGTGCAGTTCTGTATCTTGGCAAATGAACTTTTGACCATGTATTGGGTATTTATTGCACCTACTGTATGTCCCGCCGATTTCTCTTATATATTTTTGAACTATTTTTTTTAACACTTTGACTACGATTCTCCACACAGGTAAAATTACATGCCGACAAATATCTCTCCTGTGAATTTGAAAATGAATGATTTTGGTTTCACAAATTTGGTTACTCTATTAATTTTTTTTCAATCAGAACTAGCTTCTTCGATTGATGAACACAAATTAGACGAAAACTCGAAAATTTGTATTTATACATGATAGTGCTTTGGTTACATTAGGTTAGGTTAGATGATCGCGTGTACCATATATAACCCATTCCGGAGGCAAAGTGTTAATACAAGTGTGACTAATTTTTCTAATACATGTATGATTAATTTCTCTAATGCATGCTTGACAAATGTCTCTTATACATGTCTAATTTCTTCAATACATGTCCGGCTAATTTCTCTAATACATGTCTGATTAATTTTTTCTATACATATCTGACTAATTTCCCTAATGCATGTCTGACTAATTTCCCTAATGCTTGTTTGACTAATTTCCCTAAT
Source organism: Orchestia grillus (assembly GCA_014899125.1). Classification (NCBI taxonomy): domain Eukaryota; kingdom Metazoa; phylum Arthropoda; class Malacostraca; order Amphipoda; family Talitridae; genus Orchestia; species Orchestia grillus. The sequence goes on from VOMN01075664.1 coordinate 6,337, forward strand.
GCTTGTCTGACTAATTTTCCTAATGCTTGTCTGACTAATTTTCCTAATGCCTGTCTGACTAATTTCCCTAATGCCTGTCTGACTAATTTCCCTAATGCATGTCTGACTAATTTCCCTAATGCTTGTCCGACTAATTTCTGATATATTTACTCCTCTAATTTTTTTACCCATACGAGCGGCAGTTGAAAACTTCTCAGAGAAGTGGCATAAAAAGTTTATTCTTGAACACCGCCCAATTAGTCCTCCAGAAAAGGTCCGTCGTTAACCCCTCACGTGCAGGGCCTGTGCACCTTCCGGTAAACTCCGTCTTTGTAGAACTGCTGAAGCGAAAGGCTGCTGAGCGAAAGGCTGCTGAGCGAAAGGCTGCTGAGCGAATTGCTGCTGCGGCGAAAGGCTGCTGAGGCGAAATGCCTCGTAACCTTATGAGTTGTGCGAAGACTTTTTGAGCGCCCTTGTAAATCTCATTAAGTTCTCTAATGTACATCTGGAGATTCTCTAATATGTCCGGTTCCCTAATGTGCATCTGGAGATTACGATGTTCTTGATTCCAGGAATTGGAATCCGCTTGCAGAGGCGGGAAGTGCTGCCTGCGTGCAGAGGCGGGAAGTGCAGCTTGCGTGCAGAAGCCGGCAGTCGGACCAAAGAAGAGCTCACTACAGCTCCGTCGTTTCTGATTTGCCTTCAAGCGTCGCACAAATATAATCGATGCATCCAGTGCATAATCTGTCATGGAATTTTTGTGCGTGGCAATTGAGGGGTATTCCTTCACTCCTTTCATTTCGAAAGAAGTGCTAGTGCCTGTCATTCCAATGGAACTCTGCTTTTGTATTGTCCTAGTATCATATTCATGGTTCCTGCATGTTGGAGGCTGGCAAATTTGAAAACTCGCTGACCTGGCCACTGAAGCAAAGTTGTACTGTTCAGTTTGTTGTTTGTTTGGTTACGAAGAAATGGTAAAGTGTGATTTGAAATTCAGGATCAAGACGAAAGTGAAATTTTGTGATGCGAGATAATCACTGTCGACCGTCTGGTGCTTGTTTGACCGTAGTTTATTATCATTCACGACTGTCTTGCGACTGTTTAATGGAAGTTTATAGCCATTCACGACTGTCTTACAATTACTTAACAGTAGTTTATAATCATTCACCACAGTCTTCCGACTACTTAATGGTAGTTTATAGCCATTCACGACTGTCTTACGATTACTTAACGGTAGTTTATAATAATTGATTACTGCCCATCGACTACTTAGCCATACTTTATAATAATTGACGACTGTCCCGTGCTTATTAAATGGTTTATATAGTCATTAACGACAGTTCCACGCCCATGTATCGGCAGTGCTCCCAGCAGTACACAAAAACAAGATAACAAAATATGCATTTTGATTGCAACTTTTTTACATTTTTTTTCACGTGCGTGGGTTGAAATTTAATGAAATGTTCCCAAATGCGTGTCCGTTGCACGGGGGCCAACGAATATAAATAAATCAAGAAATATCTCGTTGTAGTGAAATTAAGTTTGAGCAATATTTCAGAAATTGCTCACGGCTTTGCGTATCTCATCATTATTATTATTTTTATTATTAATATTATTGATATTGAAAGATTATCATAGCGATGGAATTACTGTCGGTATTTAGCCCTGCGTATCGAGCAGGGGGGCCGGCTGCGAGCGCTGCCGGGGGGGGATCTAGCCCCCTCCCAGGACACGAGGTTCCGAGCTTATTCTGGTGTCCAAGCTGTCCTCAGCAGCACGAATATTTGTTGTATTCCACGCTCTTGCAGTTCTGTAGCGTGCACAAGATTGGTAGGCAGATGATTGGTAGGCAGGTGATTGGTAGGCAGGTGATTGGCAGGCAGGTGATTGGTAGGCAGGTGATTGGTAGGCAGGTGATTGGTAGGCAGGTGATTGGTGGGCAGGTGATTGGTAGGTAGATGATTGGCCTGACCTTGCTAGCTTCTGTTCTTTTTGCCTTATCTTTTTGGATCAGCGCGGTCCTTTCAATCGTCATCTCTTGCTGGAACTGATCTTTCCATTTGGCGTTTCTTAATTGTTGTGCCATCATGGGATGGTGCGCGCTTTGCTTTATAAAACTTTCCCTGCAACGTGAGCCACCGGTGGCTCATTTCATTAGTAGAACAATATTAGTAACATCGTTCCAGGAAAAGTGTAATGGGACGCTTGAACCCCTTAGGTGCCGCTCCTCACGCTCCGCTACCGACAGTGACGACTTCATCAACCTTCTTGAGCCAAATTCTTCACAGTTCAATGCGAAGGCTTCGATATTTATAAATTTTCTCTTTCTCAGCAACCCGCGAGTCACAGAGCACTACCACGTCGAGGATTTTGACGTTTTTTCCAGCTTTATTCATGACGACGACGGTGTACGGGCGCCAGGCGGTGATGGCTGGCCGCCTGGATGGTGTTGTCCCAGAAGATTTAGACTCTGCCATTCTCAGTCGCCAGATTTGGCTCATGTTCATACAGTCTCTCACTGGTCGGAGTGTTGTGGGTCCACAGTAAAGACCAGAGGAGATTATGAACAATTTTGTCGTGCCTGCGCTGGCATTCATTCCGCGGTAAGCCCTATTGAATTTAAGGCCTGTTCTTGTGCGGCTTCGAAGGTGCCTCCGGTTTCCCTTTTGAAGTCTCCCTTTTTCAGCCAGTACAAGGATTGTGGAGTCTGGTAGTCAGTTACTTGGCGGATGTACCGCTATGAAATCTTCATCTCTTTCGATCTTTTCGCCATTTCTTGGCGTAGTCTTTTCTTGTTGCCGTCTGCAAATTCTGAAACGTTCAACAGCTTTGTTTTGCAGACTCGCAAGGACCAGGAGTCCCAGTTGGACTGGTCAACATGCACCTGTTCTCAGATACAAAGTATTCTTCCACTCGTATGAGGTCACGGCCCCCTTCTTTTCTTTTGTGGTATAATCTGTCAACACAGGATCTTGGGTGGAGATCTTTGTGTATAGTTGCGAGCTTTATCGTTTTGGTGTCAATCTCGGTGATCCGTAATTGCTTTCAGTTTATTATCCCAGCTGAGTATCTAACCACTGGGATGGTCCACGCGTGTAAATGACTCTGCTTGTGTTTCCAGTATTAAGCCATGACTGTGACTTCATCATTAGGTCGAATTGGCCGAGGTATTCCTTCTTCATCTTGTTCTTCTTTGTCTCGACAGTATGGTGCCGTACTCCAGGATTCCTAGGTATGTATTTTTAGCCTGTCTCATTGATGTCTTTGTTGAGGCGATGTCCTCTTTTAGTCTGGCGCCTTCGCTAGATGTTACCTGTCCTCTCTTGATGTTGAATGCACCACGCTTCGGCACTCAGAACTCCATCTTGATGTCTCGTGAAACTGTGTGGAGGTGTCTCCACTTCTTCCTCCAATTTGCTCAAGTTTTGTGGTCATTCACGTACAATGTTTTGTTAATTTTTGGGTTACGGTTGTATTTGCGTCCGACGCCATTGTTGCTTAGTGATTCGGCCAAGTAAATCATAGCCAGAACGAACCGGAGGGGAGATAATTAGTCACCTTGGAAGATATGGCGTCGTATGCTATCTACCGAGGAATTCGTTGGTGCTAGTAAACAGGGTTTTCATTGGAGCATTATGGTCATGATGGTGTTTTGGATATTATTTGTAGCACCATAGATGTTCAGGCCTTGCAAGATCCATGAGTGAGAGATCATATCACAAGCTTTTTCGCAATCAGCCTGAAGTATGCTGAGAAATTTTGTTTCTATTTTCACCCTTGACGGGTTGATTTAGGAGCAGATGTTTTGTAATGCCTCTTGTAAATCTTCGGCATTCTTTCTGTCCGTTTGGCAAAAGGCGCTTTGAGCCTAGGTCGTGGTAAACTTTTTATATAATTTGCCCGCGCATGAGCAACTTGTACAAAATTGGTAGGCAGGCGACAGGCTTAACGTTGCTAACTTCTGTTCCTTTTGCTTTATATTGATATTTTTCCTTCAGCCCTGTCCCTTCAGTTGTCGTCCCTGCTGGCACTGATCCTTCCATTAGGCTCTGATTGAATTCTTTTTTACAATCCTGGGATGGAGCAAACTAAAGTTTTTTATCCCGCATCTTTTCCCCAAATGTCTGGTGCGGGTGCTCACCAATTCTTCATTTTCTTCAGTTGCCCTTGAATAGTTATAGCCTTGAGGTTGGAGTTGACTTCAATGTCTTGATTCTTGGCAAGTTAGAACCCCTCCACAGAGGTATGATGACGTATGATGACGGTATGATGACGTCATGATGAGGTATGATGACGTACCTCTGTGCCCACATGTTGCCCCAGAACGCAAAGCTCTGCTGTGCGTGGCGTCGACTCTCATCTCTCTCTCTCTCTAAGACGCACCAACGCATCGAGGTCGGTCTACAGCACCTAGAGGAAATTATAAAGCAGAGGCTCGGTAAAAAGAACATCAAAATGAAGAAGTCAAAAGGGAGGGTAGCCACATTCTAACAAAACTGGTTATTTAAAGCAATTCAAAACAGCCTCCATGAAATGCGCCACCTCAAGAACACTTTTTTTCCCCATATTTCTCGAGTCTTCCTCTTGAACATTCTGAAATGAGGCTCAGGTCTTTTCGCAGAGCTTTTGTGTATCTTTGAAGGCTATGCTTGCAAGGAGGTTCAATTTTCATTGATTTTCTCTTTGTTGTGAGTTTAACTTCGAACCTTTTTGTGGAATTGCTGCTGATCTCTTTAGAGCGTTCGTTTTTGGGATGTCGTTGGTGTGTATTATACCAATTTCATTTTTATTATTATAATTATTCTTTGTCTCGGCTAGTGAAGCTTAGGAGTTTAGTCCGTGTCTTTGGACTTTTTGAATTGTCAAAAATCAGATCTGTGGAACTAAAATTGGCACGAGGACGAGAGAAGCAAAATTTTACTGCAAACCACACACCGTCGGGTGAAGATTACTACTCACACTCTGTTAGTTTATTTAACCCATTCACTCCCGTTGGGATAATGCGTCCCACAGATTTTGAGTGGGAGTTCTGGGGTGCAATTGGCGCCTACCCCACATTTGTGACGTCACAGTACCTACGCTTCGCCAGTTACTTGCAGCCTCGTGTGAACTCTCACCCAATCAGATCCCGCTTTCATCAGTGGCGCAATGAATTTCATATCACTTGTTCTGCAAGCGAGCCTAATGTTTTCCATTATCCCAACGGGAGTGAGAGGGTTAAACGCTCTTAGACTCAGGGCCCGACCGAGGTACTGGGGTTAGAGCTGCCCGCCTCCAGCGCGCTGGAACTTGCCTGGAGAGCAGCGCTGCCGGCCTGCATTTCTGACAAAACAGGGTGCTGTATGAAGCATGAAACAAAATCATCTACAAAATACGAGTGTAATGATACGGTAACTTCGTGTATGTGTGTGTTTTGTGTGAAAACGTTTATTTAGGCTTTGAAGGAATTACATGGGAGAAAATTCCTAGGTCCGTATTCCTGATCTGCGAGACTGTGTCAGAAATGGCAGTTCGTATCCGTGATACCGGAAGTGATATTATTTCACGTGATATTTACCCTCATTTTTGACTGCATGGAGATCCCCTCAATAGGATTGGGTAAATTAGCTTTGTTAGTCGTATGCTATCGGGACTGACCTATGCTATCACTGTTAGGTTAGCTGAGCTATAGACAGGCACTCGGGACTTCTATCTTTCCTATTCACTTCGATTTTTTCATTTTCGCACAGTAACTATCTCTTCGCTTTTTTCTCCTCTAAATCCTTAATTTTTTATTTTTATGCGAAGTTGAATCGTGTGTGGGAACACACCTCGTAAATAGATTCCCCGTTTATTACTCGTATTACTTGTTTCCCTGTTTAATTTTATTCAGCATTGCTGCAAGCAGCCATGCTTGATGGTCCCTTTCGTGTGCCATTTTTTGGACGAAATTTCATGCGGACGGGGAGCTCTAAATCACTACCCTATTAAAAGGCTGTGTTTTTTAGCAGTTTCATGACGTTCATCGTATTGCTCACTCTCCAGCAGCGCAGTGGAGTGTTGTGTAGAGTAGTCGCCAGGTTGGACACTAATGGAGTTCACCAA
>VOMN01075676.1:0-19199 GCA_014899125.1 Orchestia grillus
TTCCTTTTCCTGTTTTCCAAAGGAAGTACTCCACAGTCGCGTGAAAAGCCCCACCTGAGCCGAGGCTCGAACCCTCGCCATATTCTTTTGTACATATCCCATACATTTATTTAATAACAGTTGAAGGGCAGGCTACATAATATAAAAGTTAAACTTCTTCAGAATCATGTAGAATTAAAGATCGATAATTTTAATTTGAGCTGTGAAACGTTAAAATTGCTATGGATATGTATTCTCTGATGTTTACAAAACAAGTATTAGCAGTATCATGTAAGGTTCACAAATTTACTGAACAAACTTGTGTCATTGGAAAGAATGAGAAGATAAATTATTTCGATGGAAGTGACACACGTTTTTAGTAAATATTTTCAATTAATATGAATACAGTGCTGTCATAAAAAATGCTAATTACTTTTAAACTGCAGACTATGATTTCTATTGTGGTGGCTGATCGCTCACTGCGACGTGAGTACCTTTATTAATTACAACACGTTTTACCGTTGGGTCTTCAATGCCTTACAACTACTGACGCATGAGGGATGTAAGGAATGTGTGGTTCAAGCTTCTTCTCCCGAGGGAAGTACTCCGTGGTTACGTGAAAATCAGTGCATGAGCCGGGAGTCGAACCGTAACTTCCCAGTTGCAAGGATCTCACACTAACCAGTACGCCATGGAGACCCCGCTTACCATGATATTTGAAAGATGTTTAAATTAATTTTTCATGCAAATAAGTGAAATATTTCGTCGTAATCGGAAAATTAAAAGTTACAAATGGAAGAAAGACTTTAGTCCGAAAACATAAAGCTGAATTCGCAACCATGTGCCGATAGAAAATGAAGCAGTGATATCTCAAGTAGAGTTACGGTAGATCAAAACAACAATAGTTTTACATCCCTTGAACCTAGCGAAGTATTGCGAAGCATAGCTACAGCTTAGTACTCGTACTATTAAAGCAGATAACGGAGAAGAATTGAAATGTAAATGATCGTGTGTGTAAACGTAAAATGTCTACATAGGTAAATTTGAACGCAATAAGGCACCGATAATTCAAAGTAGAGTTGTAATATGGGAAGAATTTTAGGGTTCTACAGTTACTAGCCCTTGCTTTAATATTAACTAACATTGCTACTATGGCTTCACACCTGAAATGTGCAAGCCAGTTAAAGTGAAAAGTGCATACAGAAGAAATTCTTTATTTTAAAATTGACTTAACACTGACTGATAAGTTCTTTGATAATTAAAGGTTGGGCTGATAATTCATCTGCTTCTATTCCATAGGACACCTAATTTATATGAAATTTAGTTTTACTGGAAGCTAATTCGTACATTTTACATTTCATGCATATGCTTACATTGTTTCTTAACTGTTTTGGTTACTTGGATTGCTACAATGCCTTTGGTTATTTTATTCTTGCATCATTCAGCATCCTTAAGTCATCATACAGTACAATTATTAACTATTATCTTTGCATCATTAATATGAGTTTCTTGAACGAATTGAATTAAAATATCCGATTCGCTAAATTCGAGCTCTGCACTACACCATGCATGTTGTTAAAGCTGGTGTAAGCTGAAGGCAAATAGAAAAAAGTGGAATGGAGTGCCTTATTTTTCGCATCAACAGATATTTATTTTACAGACTGCTTGCAAGCAGCGAATAACTAAAAATTATTAATACTCTAGCCCCCCCTCCTCCCCGCTCCCCTTCTTAGGTACACTCGTTTTATACGTCGGCCGTTCTCCATTTCCTATCGGGGGTAAGTAACACGTTTGTTATTTATTTACTTGTAAATTAGGCTGTAAAAAATATTTTTCGTTTTTTAAGAAAAATTTACCCATTTGAATGTCGTTTATATAAAAACTAAAGCATTGCAATTCATTTTACTGGTATTTGAGCTTCAATAAACTCGTTCTCATTCGCAACCAGTTTTTTTGGCGGTCATGTACAAGCGCTTTACTTGTGTGTGAGTCTAAATTTCGCTGCGTGCCACCTCCACCGCATAGCTAGCCATCAGTTACGTTTGAGACAGTGTTCGGTGAGGGTGTACAGTCTCAGCGCAAAATATTATATGAGTGTGTAACGTGTTTTTGTGCTTTAAGAGTGATGGGATGATATTCACCCATGTTTACGTTGAAGCAAAATGGTGAGAGAGACACGCCATCTCTGGGTTGGAAACTTGCCCGAGAATATTAGCGAAGAACGTATACGGGATCACTTCAAACGGTACGTGCGAGCGTTGTGCTGTGGCTGACCTGGGAGCGACCGCGTCTTTAGGTCGTGGTCCCTGTCTTCAGCAGGCAGCTGCGACTGGCCCCGTATTTATTATACGGGTTTATTTCTGTTTTCTCGTGCCTTCTTAGTCAGTTCTCGAATAATTTTTTTTATCCTTTTTCCTAAGTTGGCCGAGTATTTTTAGGTGACGTGTTGAATAATTTTTCGTTCCACAGTACGGTGTGGATGCGACGTGTGTTGGTAGATTTCTAATAATACTGCGTTCAATAAATTTAGAGTTGAAGTGCATGGTAAACATAGCCTTGTAAACATTTCGGAGTACGAGTGTTAGTTTATCGATGTTGAGTGCTGAAAAATTGCATCGTTTGAGTTTTAGTCTCGTAAATGATAGTAACAGCTTTCGTTGAGAAAAATGTCTCTTCCTAGTTTTCTTTGCAAATATATTGTGTTTTTGTTCTAAATTATTCCTGAAAATATTGCGTGTAAATTTTTGTATGCTTAGTTTAAAGAATACTGCAGTTTTCTTTCTGCTTAATCCATGAGAGACCACTGACGTTTCTGAAGGATGGTAAAAGAATTACACTTTTAAGAATGAATTCTTACTGTTGTGTTCAATTCTAGGGTAACTATGCGCACGAGTGCAGAAAATAAGAATGCTTATTAAACATTTTGTTGGTTGTTTACCAATTTAGTCGATTGTTGTAGGGTTAATTGCTTATTGTAAGTATTGAGTGATCTCTGTAGTACGGTTATGATCTATGTGAAGTGTATTATAATCAGTAACTGTTGTGTGTAATGACTTTATCTTTTTTATTTTCCTAATGAAAACTGAAAAACCCCTAGACCATTCTTTTCATGTGGGAAGAAATGTTCTAAGTATTTATTTATTATTATTAATGATTGTGATGAACAATGTAAGTTATGTATTGGCTACAAAGTTTACAATGCTTAATACTGTGTTTATGATTAGGATATATAATTAGTAATATGGGATTAAAAATGAATTCATTTCTTATGATTTGTTTGATAGTTGTAGATATTTAATAATACAGCCCCACTAATAATAGCAAAGGGTTACTTGCTTGGTTGGTCTTTCTGTCTGTCTGGCTGTCCATCTTTGTATCACACCCGTAAGGATTTAAATGGAAGAAAATCTTTGGGTCTGTATTCCTAAACTAATGGAAGACTGTCCGCATCAGTGTTGCTGAAAATATTTCATGTCCGAGTTACCATAGATAACAGTGCATCTTGAGAATCAAGTATCTTTTGTCCTACCATTTTTGTCAGGGTGCATCCACTAGGTTTATTATGAGTGAGGTATTCAATAATTTAGGTATATAATAGTTGATTTAATAATTTTACATTCAAGAGTTTATTTAATAATAATTTGATATTTAAGAATTTGGTATGTATTAATTTAATATTTAATAATTTAGTAATAAAGTATTTAAGAATTTAATATTTAAGAATGTAACATTTAATAATTTAATATATAATAATTTAATATTTAATAATTTAATATTTAATATCTAATAATTTAATATTTAATAATTTAATATTTAATAATTTGATATTTAATAATTTAATATTTAACAATTTAATATTTAACAATTTAATATTTAACAATTTAATATTTAATAATTTGATATTCATTTATTTAGTATGAAGTAATTTAATATTTTGTACTTGATCAGTGTAGTAACCCCTAATACACTGATCAACATACAACAGGGAAAGTCAATCACCAAAAATTCGGTATTGACAAGCAATTGTGCATTGAGGCACCATTGCAAGTTCTCAAGGAGCTAACAGATGCATTGCTCATATTNGTATACCAGTGAATGAATACTGTAGTTTTTTAATTGAAATTCAGATCACTGTAGGTCGGTAGGTCATCTAAAATATGCAAGGACTGCTTACTGTTGACTCCTCTTGAAGCCTTGTATTTATTCTAAGCTTAACTATGCTTCCTTGAAGTATTGCTATAATACCATGAACCGGTCAGCTGATTCCTCTTGTATAAGATGCAGAACTAGCTGCAGTATGATTGTTAACTGTAATCTGTCAAGCATGTCATCTATAGTCTAATCCTGGAACTTGAATTGTTTATATACCACAAATGATCATTAATGTTGCTATATTTGACCTTGTGTCTTCCTTTCTTCCTTTATGCCATAGAACAATTTTGTGTTGATTAATGGTTAACTCAAAGTTGTTCAGAACAGTACATTCAGCTTTTTGAGAGGAACAAGTTTTCAGTGTTTGTGTTTTAGTGGCGCATTTAGGTTTTTTATGTATGGCAAAATTGTATACAATATGACTGCACCGATTATGTGATCCTAAACACAATTAGCTGCTAATTTTAGAATAGTTAAATTATGTTTGTAAAGTTTTTGGCTGAAAACTTTTATGTTAAGAGTTTGGGACTAGTAGTGAACTTATAGTTTACTTATTATCTTAACACTCATAATTTATTTTAGAAATAAAAAATTTCAGCTGTATGAAGTAAAGGTCTAATATTCTTTACAATTTAAGTTTAAACCAACTAGAGAATAAATGGTCAAATTTATGTGGTAATGGTGGAACTCTTCTATGAACTCCTGTGATTTACTGAGAATTTTTTCTATGGTTCATTTGACATCAGTCCAGTTAGGGTTGTGATTTTCTTACTGCAAAGTTTTAGGATCAAAGTGACCCTCAGTCACATATTAGCTGTTCTGATGTTTGTACTCAACTGGCAGAGATAGTACTGTATTTCCCCACTTCTTTATAGTTCACATAAGCTGCCAAAATACAGCCTTGGTGATTTCATCAGTAGGTTTAAGAAAGGGAAAACGACCTTCAGTGCATTTAGAAGCAATTCATTTGTCCCGTACCCCATGTTTTCAGCAAGTTGCTTGGGCAGATGCGTGAAAGTCGAGGGAAAACAACCAGAGTAACCATCTATGGGAATGATCAGTTCTACTTCGCATCGAATCTTCTGTGCGACAGCTGCAAGTTTTGATTGGCCTCAGGAATGATGTGCGAGAGGCTTCAATTGAGATTGAAGCTTCTCGCACATCATTTTTACATCTGCGTCAAAGACGTTACATTCGCTGGCTTGTGAGATCCCAAGGAGGGCCTTCACGACCATCTCTGGAATCGCTTCTCCGGGCCATGGTTTCGAGAGCTTCGGCTGGTCGGCGGCCATGCTTCACAAGCGAGATTCCCTGTTCAAGTATCCAACGGAGAACACCAGACGGTTACTTTTGTCCTCAGCAATACCAGCCTGTTCGCTCAAGAACGTATCCTAAAAGTGACTGATCTTCAGCGAGCTCGACCACGGTGCCTGTAAAACGTGATAAAGGGAAAAGTGAAAATTCGTCGAGCTCGTCTCGTTAATCAAGCTGATAACCCAAATTTCTGGCAGTGTGTCTTAACTGTATTGTTGCTCAGAATGCTGCGCATATTACGGTATTTTCTGCAGAATGTAACCGACCACGGGTGTAGTTTAGGAAAGGAGTAATCACCATTTTGTACTGCAGTTGCCATATTTTATTTCATATGGGATATTTTTTGTTATTTCATCACTTATGTGTTTTTTGAACTTTATTTCTAATAGTACTTTAAAGACCATTATTTTCGTTTGACAAACAGAAGGATTAACACTCTAAATTCAATACTGTTGCAATAAAAGAAACTAAAAATATAAGCAGTAGTATCATGAAAGATTCTAATGCTGATACAATAAGTTTTATTGGAAAACTGATAGTGCTAAAATGATCATTCATGACTGATCAATATAGGTCGGTTTTAATTTATCTGTATTTGTAAAACTTGGTATGCATTGTTGAGAGTTCTTGTAAAGTGAGTTGTATCTATATCTTTTTGTATATGGGTAAAAATTATAATGTTAAAATAAACGCCATTTTTTGCTGTTTCGGTTTTCATCACCAATTGTGAATCCTCCAAACTTCAAGTTTGAGCATCAACTCCTAGTTGCAACAGCATATAAGCTTTCATTGTGTTTATGGCTCGAAAATTTGCACTGAAGAGTTCAGTAAATCTTGAAGAAACGTTAAAGGTTTAGTAAGTCTCATTGACCTTCATTAGTTAGTTCAAGTGCATATTTGGGTGGCGAGTTTTTAACCTTCCGAATATGATATTTGTGCTTTTTCCGTAGATTTCTGAGTGCAGGTGCTCGACATTATTAACCTTTGCGGTTTTTTAGTCTCGTAAAATAAATTTTCGTACTTTACAAACCAAACGCAGCTAACAGCAGCCGTCTTGGCGCATTGGACAACTGCGGTAAGAAGGTTGCGGAGGCCGGGGGAACATTTTTGGATGTTGCAGAGTAGAGAAGCAAATTTGTTAGCAGAAGAGACGCCAAGGATTCATCTTGTAAGGTAGATTGTTGTCGAAAACATCAACTGGGTTTATCGAACACAAAATGGGGCCAACAGATTTATCACCCGCTTGGTAATCACAAGCCATTTACGAGTAGAGGATCTGTAAAGCAACGTCTGGAACTGTTCGCTCGTTTCATAAGTCTATCTACCGGACTAAATTTCAGTGCTTCTAATCCGACGAACTTTTCATAAACTACAATTCAGGTCATTGTCAGTACTAGTCTATCGAATATACTCAAAATCCTGTCAATTTATGTTATGAAATTAAATTTTTATAGATGCCAAGTTTCTGTGCGTATTTATTTGGAGCTCTGCTTCGGGTTTGCTAGTTTGTGTCATTTTTAGATTTCACGTATTACAAGCGTAGTTTTGAAACGGTTGCTTCCTCATCTCAGGGATTTGACTTATAAGACGAGACGTCCAATTTTTACTCCAGTTGATGGCGCAATAGCATCGGCTTTAGTTGTTAGTAGTAAAAACTGCAAAAGCCTGATTCAGTACCTTAGTGCATTCACTTTTTTGACATCCGTTGGAAAGACTGGATGTGCCAGTAAAACAATAAACCAAAAAGTTCATGTGTTATAATTTTCAGGAGTTCTTATATTTTTCTTCAAAAGTGAAAATTGCCGTTTCAAAAGTATACGCACGTCCATTTCTCCCATCAGCACTGTATTCGAATACTCGTTTTGAAACTCCGGTTTGCGTCTAGTGTTGGCATTTCAAGTGTTACGCATGTTTCACTATCCTTGAGGTTTGCCGCTGTGGTGTCTGAGCTGAAATATTAAAATTCATTCGTTCACTCAAATGATATAACATTCAAATTGTTCTTTGTTTTTGCGATCATTTGCAAAGATAAATTGATGTAGAAACGAAGATACAAAGTCTTAAGAACATGAACTCGTGTAAATGAAACATGGTTGCCGGTAGAGCGAACCATGTGCATGTGACTGAGTTCAGGGCGATGGAGGACCTACCTATCTTGAAGAGCGCCCCTCCGTTGCCGCTCAGGGGAGGGAGGGGAGTGAGTGGGTGATAACGGTACTCGCTAACTTGGCCACACCCGGCACTTATATCGACAGCCACTCTAGTATGCTAGCTACCAGTCTCTTACGGCGAAAAGGATTGCACTAGGAATTGGAACATTTTGAACATAGGGTTGTATATTAACCTTTCGTTTGGAGTAATTTTGTGAAAAACACGTCTACCTTCTAGATTAGTGTAGGAATACGACATGGCATATGTTCGCTAGGCGGCGTGATAAACTAAACCTATTTCATACGCATACGGTTTGATTTTATCGCATTTATTCGAAGTGTATCTTGTATGATACGTTGAGAGAGGAAGGGTCAAATTTTGAATGTTTCGAAAATGTGTTCATGTTACCTGTAACACTGAGTTATGAACTTCTATAGTCAGTCTCAGCACATCGAATGCTCTATTGTACCGTAGTTGGAGCAGTCTCTGGAATGAAAGGAATCAAGAAATATTTCAAAGAACAATATATAAACTTACTAGTTACGTAAGAGCTTTCACTCCTGATTCAGTAATTGTAATGAAAATGTTCATGCTTCAGATATAGGCTTATTAGTGGGGAATCTAATCCTGAGTATAAAAAGAAGCACAATTGTTGCTTCGTTCAATGCAGGCAGTCTGAATTTGTGGCTCCAGAAGGGTGTCCTAAGATCAAATGGAGATACTCCTGACGCTTAAGTTCTTGGGCGTAAATATAAAACGAGATGTTTTTGTGCGTTAGCTCGGGTACAGGAAAATTATGAGGTAAAATGTTGCGCTGCTCTGCAAATAGTCTTTTCCTCAATACTATAGTGTCCAGAGTTAGAATCTCGGTGCACATTTTCCTCGTTGAATTTCTGTCCAGTGCTTCTCCCCATCAAATTCTACGAAGTGTTTTTTTTTACTACTCATGATCTCATTTGTGGACGCATTTGGAAGTCAAATGAAATAAGACATGTTCTTTGTGTTTTTGTAGTAAACGAACAATGCGAAATTAAAGAACAACTTCCGCATAAGGGTTGCGAAGTAACAAGGAACTCCTAATTTTGATTCCACTGAGTTCTCTTTAACGAAGGATTCTTAAGCTGTTGTTGTGCGACAGCTCGACGCTTTAACTCGACTACATCATGTGATCTTCTGATCTTGGTATTGCAGTCGCCCATCTCGAATATTCAAGGCTTCATTGCTCCTTCATGTTGTGCTTCCATTTCTGGAGTGCGGCAATAGATTTATCCAGTTCGTATTGGTTCACCTCAGTTTCTCAGGGACGAAGGCGCTGAGCGGTGGTATCTCTATGGAAGCATCTTTTTTACTTGGATATTCATTTGTTGCTCTCCCCTCCTCTCTCTACCCCTATCCTTCCCCTCTCCGCTGAGGGGAGGGGGCTGCCTGCCTGCCTGGTATGGCGCACTGCAGCCGGCAAGATCGATGCTGCTACCGCTACCTACTGCTGCTGTTCTTGATAGTAATGACGCAATCGTCGTGACACATACTGTAGCAGCTTGCTGTTTTTATTAAATTCCTCATTTTGTGAACGTAGAACGTTCTTCCGGTCTGAAACAAAGCGGTCTATAGTGTTTCTGCTGTATCCAAAAGAGTTGATTTCACTCCATTTTTTTTTTGTCTCTGTTGACCTTCACTCTATTTTCCGCCCCGTGTGCCACGTTCACTTCATGCAGCCACCTGGTTTTTGATACGAGTTCGACGTTGTAATGGAGATATTTCGATGTGGCAATCGAAACGCTTTCCGATCACGGCTTGAAAAGTGTTCACGGCCTTGGTTTGGGCTACGGAGCACGTAATTGCTAGTGAAATACTTGTCGAGATCGTCCTAAGAGCTCACCAGAACTGATCTTTGTGGCTGAAATTCTCACGGCGATTGTGACGCCTAATGTGAAGTAATTTCCTGTCAGGAGCCATCGCACTCGTTTCCGATACTTCCTCTTACGTTATCTTTTCGTCATCGCCTTTTGTTAACGTCAAGATAGGTTTATTTACTTCGAGCTGCTGCTCTGTATAGTCATTCGTTACTCTCAAATTAATTATTCTGGTCTTCCGTCTGTGGACTACTTCATTTCAGACCAGGAGACTATCGTTACTGCTGCCCCTGTTTAAACCTGTGCTATCGTAGGTTTTGATATTATCGTTGCTACTGACAGTATTACCAATATTGAAACTTCGCACTGCTGATTATATCGTTCACAGAACTGATGCTATGGAGCGATTTATCATCTGCTGTGACGAATGCTATGACAGTCATTACTGCTTTTATCGTTCTTGTATCTATTACCCCCGCTGTTGATGACTCCACTGCTATCGCTATGCACATATAATCCTATCGCTATAAACTTGAGTGAAGAAAATTCCAGTAAGATCATTAATCACACGTAAAAATGATTACATAATTTTATTTGAATTGTCATCACTTTCAAATTTCTAGTGAATTTGATATTCAAGCTCAGTGATGATTGTCGTATTGGTATCCCGATACGTTCCAGTGGCGCACTATAGTGTTGGGAAATGAAGCCATCATCTTCATATGTAGTGCTGTCGTTGACGGTGTGCGCTGCAGCAGGCAAGTCCAGTAGAGAAGGTGAGACATGCACGGGAACGCCTCTTATCTCATGGGTACGGCGCCGCATCATGGTAGTCGCACGTGTTTTTCCGTCCTATGCGCTGTGCCGTAAATCTACGTGCATTCGTCGCGGTCTTACAAAAAAAGTTTCATATATACGTTTATTTCATGCTATATCCGCCCCCCTGAGCTGCTCGCCCTTCCATTGTTTTTGTGACAACCCCATAGCAAATTGGGTTTTGTTCACGCTGTGATCGCTGGCATGAGGTCTGCTCGGAGCTGAAGTGAGAGGTGTGGCCTCGTTTCTTGATGCTTTTTAGACTTCAGTGTCCATTAGGGTAGGCTCAAAAAGTAGCTAATGAACCTGAGTATCTCAGCCTATTCACTTGTGTTGGTATTTTTTTAATTTGTTATTGGCGTCTAGCGTCTTAATGTAGAACCAGGCTGCCCATTTACTTACATATCTTGTAAAATTATATTTAATTTGACAATCAAACTCATCTTTATACGCGCATTGAAGAACACAAGGGGGTTTCTGCCCGTACAGGTAGGCCAATTACAAACCCGCCGCACAGTGACATTATGGATCGAAAATCACAATACGACTGACACGAAAATAGTGTCAGAATAGTGGGTTCCAGCAATACTGAGGATTTAAAGAACGCCCAGAGCGTTTAATTCATAAATTAAATGCATCCCTCAATTCGAAAGATTTTTCAGTGGAATTCAACATTTAGAATAAATGCAGTATGTTGGTTACTCGATCCATATTTTTACCTGTCTTCTATATCTATGGTAGCTTGTTTACTTCCGATTGTGTGCCTGCTCTCTTATCTTTTTGTACATTTAGGCATTGCTAATGGCTACGGTGAGGCTATGGTCAATTTCATTGGAGACGAGTATGTTGTTTTCATCTGCCTTGGGGTTTTACTTTTTAAATTTAATTAGATTTCCCCAGAATGAATCGGTACGTGAAGTTCTGATCCATAGGTACGAGGAGAATGAGCTCTAGTAGGCCAAAAGGTACGAAAGAGTGATCTTTAGATGCAGGCAATGCTCATGTGACGTTGATTTTCTTGAGATTGGTCATGTCAATAATGATGGAACACAAATATTATCAATTCAAATTTCAATCGCGACGTTCAATTCACTTCGAAAATTATAAACAGTTTCGGACACTTTTTCTGTAAAGGAAAAAAGTCAAGGGAAATCTACCACCACTACGTTCACCTAGCGGCGACACCGACGCGCTTTATTGAAGTATGTACAAGGGAACTATGTAGTTCGCACGTCATGGCTTGACTGCAGTCATTTAGCATCCTGTAATGACCATGCAGACAACAGGAAGGGACGGTAGTGATATGAATCACAATCAAGCTAATTGTTTCGGTTAGGTTTGTTTCATAGATTTGAAGCACTAAAACTTTATATTTTTAACTTATCTAATCCAGAAGTGTTTTTGAATGTTGATCCATGCATCAGGATTTCTTTTAGAATTTTACGAGTATATCAAAGTGGCTAATATTCAGAGGAAAAATACCAGAAAGTGATCCGTTCATTTGACGATTTGTTCGATTGGACAAGTCAAGAAACAGAAACGGACTTCTAATGACTGTCCCCTACATTTAAGTTCTTGAATGATTTTGTATGCTCGTGTAATCGACGTCATGGTTCTTATCCTTTCCGTGTCTAATAAAATCACTAGTTTGAAAATTTAATTTCCTGAACTTTCAAATTATCTTTCTCTACTTTTTTTGGAAGTACTCCCATCTTCAATTTGAGTTCATGAGTGCCCGTATCCTATTTGATTTCACGATACACAATATAAAAAAGTTAGCTTTATTAATATTAAATTCCATATAGGAGTAAATTGTTTTCTTGTAAGTTGAAAAAGTAATTACGTGTCTTGGATTGAAATTGAATGGTAGCAGTTGCTCTATCTAGTTCATTATTGTAGATTTTTTTGGAAGTTTCTTTGGTCAGGCGAGCGCGTCTAGTGGCTGTTGAATGAATTCCACATGTAAAAACTTATTGAAAAAGTACGAAAACATTTTTCGAAGCAAAACTCGTACAACACAATCAATTTTCAATCAATAAAAATACAATAATAAATTGAAGTGTATACATCACGGAACTTTAAAGTGTGACTAATTCGGTCTCTCGTAGCTCAGTGTGGTAGAATAATAATCTTATCTATTTAAGTAATTAATATTCCGGGACTTGAAGGGTTAAGGTTCTTTGAGACTGCGTTCGAGATTGAGAAAACAGGTTCTTATCTTTGTTGTAAATAAATTCGTGTATGCAGCTAACGTTCCTGATGATGGGAGTATTTAATGTCCTCTTAAACTTAACGCTGCTGTGGGTCGCCTCCGGTCGTGGTATTTCGTGTCATTTCTGTCGGATGTTGCGTGTCCTAACAAACCATGTCGCGTACCGTCTGCTCAGCGGTAGGGAGAGAGAAAGAAGAGAGGGGAGGATAGGGAGAATGGCGTGTGGGGAGGCAGAAGGGGATGGGAGAGTCACGTGCTGCTGCTGTGCGGGGACGGAGAGGGGGGAAGGGCAGAGATGACTCACAGGAAAGTGTAAGGGTTAAAAGCTGGTGTTGCTGGAGTTCTGCTGGAACTGAACCTGTTCGTTGAAGCCCTACGACTGCTTAACCCCTGCCATCGGGTTATTGAGTGTAAAGTTTTCCAGCTAATTTTAACACTGATGTGGTGAGTGTAACGTACTGTGTAGCCAATATCTCTGGAATGAATGGTTAGTACTGATACCTTCAAACCAGGACTGACCAAACGTTACTCTATTTGATACGTTAGTCTGGTCACTGAAGAATCCATCGATCGATCGAAAGGGTTCAGTGCTCTTAGAGTTAGTGTTTAATGCACTTCAGTAAATTCCATGAAGTTTAGTTTACCTCATGACTCCACAGAATTACGATTGAATAAAGGTGAATCATTTCGACTTCACAATTAATGATCGTGATGGTTGATATAATTTTCTTTTTGTTGCTGAAAACGAAGATCGATCATGCAGTGCTGCTAGTATGGAGTACGAATCATTCTCAATCGCCAACTTCGGGAATTGAAGCAATGTGTGTTTTGAGTTGGTTTGTTATATATGGTAGCACGGTGGGATGAACTATTTCTTAGAGTACTCCATAAAGTTTGAGGCATATAAAGCGAACTAAGTAGCAAACACAGTAGTGATGTATTAGCAAGAGCGTCAGATCCATGCGGGAGTGCTAGGAAAACGGGGAGAGAGAGAGGAGGCGCGGTGGGACGGATGTGTGTGGAACGCTGCTGCTGCTTGGGAAGTGCGTTCGTTCAGCGAGACGAGGGAGTTCGGGGGTGGGGGTGCCGTTGCATTGTGCGCAGTCGTGGCTGGCGGGAAGAACTGCTACTCTTGTTTCGTGATGCTAGACAGAACTCGGAGCTCGCTTCTCTCTGATGCCATCGGAGCTCGCTTCTCTCTGATGCCATCGGAGCTCGCTTCTCTCTGATGCGCTAGCGTCGGAGTCATGAAAATAATTTGGTGAAAGAGTAGAATATTTTTTTTGCTCATGTATCAAGCACAAGCGCCACACGTCGTAACATTTAGGTTATATATAGCGTTGTGTGGAGTATAAAAAGGAATACCGTGGAAAGCTCATCATCGAACTTTCATAAACCCAGAGTAGAAACTCGTACGTTCGAGGAGAGATAGCCCTTCGTAATGTCTCGTTGCTTTCGGCATATTTCATGTTCAAAGCCGGCCGCTCTCGGCTACGCATCTCCAGTTCACTGTTAAGTCTTTAGGGAGCCTCCTTAGTGTGTTCAAACGCTTCCTATCCTTGTTTTTAAAGTCTTACATCAATTCGTGTTACCCTGTTATTAGTCACCTGAAGCATTCTGTAGTCCGAATTTTGATTTAGTTGATATTTTTCCTGCTTGGTTTCCAAACTTGCTATTTTTGGAGTCTCCAAGTGACTGAAGTAGAGTTTCAGAATACGAGAGAAAATGAATTATCGACGAATAGTTTCGAACATCTACTGAACTGTAAGGATTCTCATGTTACCCTAAATGTTTCACCAAGCTACAATTCGCGTTTAAATATCCAAGCTCCGGTGATGTGTAAACATTTTCATGTATAAAGCACAAGAAAAAAATTTCATACACTTTGTGAGTAACAGAACTCATAAAAATCGGAAGAGCGAGAGAGAAGTGTAACCTTCGAAGAGTTAACGCATGTTACGGTGTACGTCGACGGCGGAGGTGCGAGTTTATCGATTCATTTTGAGGTGGAGCTCGTCTGTGGGAGTCGTCCGGTCTGCTGTGACGATGCTTGCTGTTGTGTCGTCCTGTTGCCATGCCGATGGTTGGTCACCGACTGTCCTGGTTACTCCTGGTCGATCTACAGAGGTGTCCTGCACAGCCGTCGGGACTTTGGCGCCAACATGAGGGTTTGAGGTTGGAATTTTTATGACTGGTGCGAACCTTTATAGTTACGCCTACGTTGGAACCTAGTAACGAGATCTATGCTTGGAATAGAATTTCGTTGAAGTTAAGAGACTGGCGAGGAAAAATTGAAATGAATGCAATAGTAAAAAACTGAAATGAATGCAATAGTAAAAAACTGAAATGAATGCAATAGTAAAAAACAAATGAAGTATGAAGTAATAATGACAGCAGAGTGAAATTCAGGTTTGAATCGAATATAAAAGAAAGATTGAGACACCCAAAGCATGTTGTCTGCGTATCATGGCTGTGCAATGCAGTAATGAAACTGCGCTCTCTGTGATAGGTGTGATCAACACCCAGAAATGTTGATGCTAAATTTTAGAAAAGGCTCACGAATAAAGGGAATTCTGAAAGCCGTCATCACAAAAATAAATATATAGTACAAGTATTCAGACAATCTTCATTAGGGTGAAATTGTTGCGATACGTGACTAGTTTTACTCTATTGCAGCGTTGCAGCTAAATAATTTTCTATATATCAATTAATACATGTCGAAGCTGAATCGATATTGTGTTCGAACAGCAACGTTTTCGATTGAAAATACTATACTGTACATTTTAATGCTTATCAAACTCAACTTCAGACAGTGGAATAAACTGTGCGTTTAACTTGCGTGCCTGCTTGTTCTATTTCGTATGATCGCATACGTGAGATGTACCGTGGGTTTATGGCACATTTAGCGTTCTAACAATCCATTCGAATTGAACACAAGTCATGTTAGCTTGAGTCAAACACGGTGGGCAGTAGCTACCTGAACGCAGCTTATCCTCTCACGCCACTTGCTATCTCGCGATACCGGGAGCCTCCCTTCGCTGTTGTGCTGCGTCCTGTTCACTGTTTCTTCACAAAGGTACAGAGGAACAGCTGTTAAACTTTTTGAATGATCCCCTTGCATTTTAGAACGCAGTAGGTATATGCTTTTGGTTTATAAGTGGGAGAACTTTGAACTTGGGTCAGTTCTAACTTCAATCTCTGCTAATCATTTCCCAATGTGTTGTATAGTACAAAAACGCTCGCCTAATAATCACATGCTCTGTGGTACGCCGCTTGTCGAAACGATGTTATTACAAGGTATACTGAATAAAGGGCAAATTAAAAAACGGATGTAAGGGGAATAAAATAAGCTACAAAAAATATTTGAGTGAAATTTAGTACTGCATAGATTTGCAATTAGCTTACTCTATCTGTGAGCCTCAGCATCGATGAGTTGTTGGATACTCATTCTAAAAGAGCGACAGGCGTTCAGTGCGACTGCAAAATCCCGTTAGGCAATCAGGTAATCGAAATCCTCGCTTGATGCCGACTTGAGGATTTAACAGTGCTATGGTATTGATTATACTCGACTTTGGCCCCGTAGCCAATGATCGCAAGGATTCAAGTATGGTGAGCTACACGGCCAGCAGTGGCAATTTTTTTTGGGGAATATTCTGTACAGATTAGGTCCCATGACTAGCCGCCGAGTTTTGAACGAGCATGATTTGTTTTGGATTGTAGTTATTATTAACTCAGTGGGACATGACAGTCTTCTAAAACTAAAATTCTGTATACGAAGTAGTGATAATTTTGAGTCCTGTTGCGATTACACTAGGGGCATGATTTTTACCATCGTTTACAACACTCGCAAATACCGTGACGGAGGCCGGACTTCTTTACTCTCCATGACAGGCAGTCCGGTTTTATTCTCCATAGTCAATTTTCACACCTTAGTTACCTCCTTCTTCATTATCTCTTCTTAATTTTCCGTTTCTGTATGTCAAAAATCGTGTGTGGGAACACAGCTTGTGCGTAGATTTCCTGTTCTCTACTGTCCATACTAAGTGGTCCCTCTTCTTCATTCTCTGTGGATTACATTCCATGTGGGTTGGGAGCTTTAATCTAATTGTCAAATTAATTGATTTTGAAGTGTTTTTGATATCGTTCTTAGTGTTACATGTTGATAGTTAAGGGCAAAATACGGAGTTTTCTGGAGGAGTTCGATGAAACGTTAAGGATAGGCCATCTTGTCGCGTCTCATCGACTTGCGGAGTCGCTTAGGCGTACCTATTTTTGACCCATCTCCGTTTCAAATATTATAAACCATATTTGTTATCTTTGTGAGTTGTCTTAACCGGCGGCACTCCAGTGTGGCCAGGGCATAGAGGCCCAAACATTTTCAAGATATTCAAGATATTTTCAAGATATTAAGTGTCAAGTAGCACTAATTATTTTCTTAGCCTTTCATTGGTGCGATGCAAGGGGCAGAGAACTTCGTTTTGGAAACTCATCTCTTTCATGAACAAAAGAGCAAATGCTCACAGTTGAAGGCATTTTCAGTTGAAATATGCACTTGCAATTGGATAATTAGAGCGCTTTGCTCCACATTTTCGTTGTAATAATTGCATGCGCCTTCCTGGATCTGTGCATGCCAAGTTTTTGACCCCGCTGAAGTTGGGATATGTGAAATGTTATTTTGTTTAGACATTTGGAATGAATATGCAAACCAAAATTTTCGAACTTACGGCCTACGAAGACTTGTTACCTTATTGAATAGAAATATTTTAACCGATATCATTCACATCAGTTTCTCCAAGTTTCCAAGTCAATATCTATGTGTAAGAAATTTCTAGACCGCGTAATAGCATGGCTGTTGTTGCGTTTCTGCTTTTCAGTATTGAATGCGCACACAGAGAGAGAGAGAGATAAGGTAGTCTCGAATTGAGCGTTCTATGCTTTGCGGATAAAATAAACTGAGAGATTACGGCTGTGCCTCGCCTCGTGGTGGCCTTGTACTGTGGGGGTCTGCGTCAACGTGCATCTTGGATCTTATCAGCGCTGTGGCAAAGGAGAGATCTTCGCGTCCAGAAACTCGATTTTTATTTCTGGTGACCTGCTAATGTTTCAGCGTTTGTATGCTTCTCGTATCCATCTTATTTTTGCTGATGCACTACTTTCAACTGAAGTGATTGTTTAGCAATTTGTTCAGCATTGAAGCGTCCTAAGCTCTGTACATAGAGAGGCTTGAAGGCTATAGATTAAGTTTGTCCTTGGTGTCTTGGTCTTCTCACGAACCAGTTGTCTTAAAGCCACGTGTTGTACTGTGTTTGCTTTCGCAACTTCATGTTTATTTATCAGGTTGTAAGAGAAGTTCTGTCCATTTTTTTAATTTGAAATGAAAATCCTGTCAAAAGTATACTTTAGTCTTCAACATAGTCACCATTTTTATTAATTACTTCTTCCCATCTTGCCATAATCTTTCTGATTCTTTTATCATAGAATTTAACCAGTTTGGACTCCAAAAAGAAACCAGCTTCATTTCGATCTCTTCTCTTGAAGTGAGCCTTTGTCCCAGTAAATGATTCAGTAAGCTCCCGAAAGGATGAAAATCGGTTAAAGCAAGATCGGAAGAATATGGTGGGGGATGCATGACTTCCCAGCCCAACCAGCCTAAAAGTGTGGGGTCTGGCATTGTCATGGTGTGTTCGTCGAACTTAAAAGGTTTCGATTCCTTAGCTTAAAGAATGCCGTTTAAATACGTATGTTACCGTTTAACGGTGATCGTATTTTGTGCTCTGCACTGGGTAATATCAATACACACTTAGTGCTCTACTTTTACGGTTATCATTAGTTTGTGGATGAAACTGAAAATTTTCTACTGAAAGCCTTGCGAAAGTTCCACTCTGTCAAAGTGCACTGAAGATTGTCGAAGTTACTCTTGCATGATCTGTGGTGAAACTAGGGTGATGCGGCTTTGGTATATATTCGACGTTTGTCGAAAGTTAGCTTCATTTTCGTAGGAATATGGAGCAACGTTTCGAAATTCATGCAAAGCTATATCCTCGAAATTATGCGGGGAGTTTGGTGTTACGTAGAACGCGTCACGTTTTTGTATGTCAGATAATAGCGATTTTTTTGGGGTTTAAAATGAAAAGAAAGAAAAACAGGACGAATTTTTATTGACCTTATGCATACGTAACTCAATTTTTAGAACACATCGAACTTGCTTTGATATGCGATGGTGCTTCTACGGCTCGAAAATTTCATTTACGTATTTCGAAATGTTTTTAATCACATTGCTTGTTTAATGAAATCCTGTAAGGGCCCCAAAAATTTTTTTCGTTTATTTACTGGAGAGAGAGAGAGAGACAAAAGTCCCTTGATTTAAGCTTTAATTAACACTGAATTACATTATCTGAAAGGGTTAACACACACAATTATTTAAGTAACAAATGAACATTGACTAATCTACT
The DNA here is from genome assembly GCA_014899125.1 of Orchestia grillus. Classification (NCBI taxonomy): domain Eukaryota; kingdom Metazoa; phylum Arthropoda; class Malacostraca; order Amphipoda; family Talitridae; genus Orchestia; species Orchestia grillus. Next base: position 18,930 of record VOMN01075676.1, read on the forward strand.
TAATAATGGCAAAAAATACTTAATGAATTGGTTACGACACTTCCCTCCCCAAATAAAGTGAATTTCTTATCAGTATCCTTTATTTTGATTTGTTGATATCCACTAGTTGAATAAATTGGACTGAAAACTTTATACTGAGCAATTTTTATTCACCAATTCAGACATGTTAGGCCTATGATGATAAGAATCAAGCAGAGTACATCTAGCAATAGTACCAGAATAATCAATTACCAAACGTCTTTTTTGGTTTCCGTTTTGAACTACCAGTGC
>VOMN01075679.1:0-10219 GCA_014899125.1 Orchestia grillus
TGGGGGTGATCTTAGGCAAGGGACAACGGGAAGTGAATGTTGTTTTCCTTCGCTCAGTTTACGAAGAAATTTTTCTGATCTGTTTCTGTGGGAATAAAGATAAAGTGTTGTTTCATTGTAAATATTTTGCATTAGAAAAGGGGCTGATATATTCATAATGTATATTGTATGGTGACGTGGAACGAAAAGACTAGTATGGGACGGGAGATGGGGGGGAGGGGTCGTGTACAGTTCTTGTATGCTTTTATTGTCGAGTGTGCGTACTGCAACGCACATGTGCGTTTACAGCAGCCTGTGTATGCGCGCACGTGAGACGGACATATATGTGATGCTAAGTTGTCTTATTGATGAGCGTCCTTCGTTGTGTATGTACACTTGGTATGTGCCGAAGCACGTTTTCGTTTTCACAGTTCATCAGGTTTTGTGCTTCTATGCAGTGACGTATCTAATCTACGGTTCTGATGATATTGGGAAAGCGTTCTGTTCGTCCTATCCTCCTCTTATAGTCCGTATGCTGTCCGTGGTCCGACTGGTTTGGGCTAGTGCTTATTAAGTTCTATATTTATAGCTCATTTTGCTACTCCTAAAGTTTGATGTGTTGTTCATGTTCAGTTTTCCCTAATATGCTTGCGAAGGCAAGTTCTTTTCTGTAAATTTTCATTAATTTTTCGGTCCTTGAATTCATTGTCGATTTTTTTTTCATTTGTCCTTGATTTCTTTGTCATGTACGTTATCTTGCGTGCTTCTGATAAGCATCATCACGTTGAACATCATAATGAACAATAATATTGTATCACCTGCTCAGGTTCCTTCCTTGTGTTAAAGCATTTTGTTTTTCTTCTTAAATCTTAAGTGGAACATTTGATGCTGTACACCCCGTGATGGCTTATGTTTCCCATGAGAGAAAAACTGAAATGAATAATCTGTATTGAAGGAATTATGGTAGATAGCAATGTTATTTTTGAACGAAATTCGGTGTGCTGCGGGCGGCAGTTTCGATCTTGTCGCTGAAGTTTAACTTATGTTGAAATTGATTGAAGATAGGAAAGTTTTCATCTGAGAGTTTCATCTTTTTAGACTATTATTTTCTACGAGCGATCACAAATGGTGTGCGTGGACACACTCGTCCCTGAGGTTTTTAAATTGTTTGAAGTACTTTCGATTCAACTCAGTTTTTCCGCTTAATATTGAAGAAAAATAAATTCTCTGAGAATGGTATCCAGAAGAGGTAGTGTAGTGTAAGACGTTACGATCTCCTTGGTCAGTGGTTCACTTGGTTTTTGTAGTCCAAAACAAAGAAACATGGCGCCAGGCTTGTACCTGGTCGTTAGGGTTGTTTTTACGGGATCCTCTCTACCTAGATAGCGTAGAATGTCTCCACGTGACCTGCAGTGTTAGGTTTTTCTTCTGGCGTATAGAATTTTTTAGCCAAATTCGAAATGGCTAATTTCTTGCTTCATTACCTCAGTACGAGAACGATTCTCACGCATGAACAGTTTTCCATATTTCCCGCTGAATTTCTTTTTACTATTGTAGCTAACTCCAAAACTGCTGTAGATTGTTTGATCCTAGAATTAGTTCCTCAGTCTTTAATTGTACTGCGTCCTGTTTGATATGGGCAATAAAATTTCATAAGACCTGCTTTTAATATACCATGTCCATGTTTAATATACCATGTCCTGGAGTTTTCTCCGGTATTCATTGAGGTCATCCTCGTCTATTTTCAGAGAATGAACGTTTAAATAAAGCATAACGATATTAAGACTAAGTAATTCTTTTCCGATTGAACAAATTCTTTGTAACAACACTGCTAGTTAGTTGGTGCGCTTGGGCATTTGCAACTCGTTTAGGAATGAGTTCCACATCATCTGACAACTTAGCATCACATTAACACTAGTGTACATGAAGACGCGAGTGCAGGCTCTGCTAACAGTATACGTGCCCTTACCAACCACGTTTCCCCATGTGTGAACTACTTTAACCAATTGCCATATTTGATGTAAATACACAATTGAAGCTTGAAATTGTACCATAATAAATGTTGAAACCCAGTATTTCCTTCTCTTCAACTACTGGATCACAAATTTTAAAGGCCACAAAAAAGGTCAAATATATAATATTTGTACGAGTGAGCTTATGGCTCACAAGGTATGCTGTATCGGTTGACTAGGCACTCGTGGTAAGTATATTTACGGATTTACGGACAGGGTATGTTATGGGCGTTGCAGAGTGGAGTCCCTTGAACGACGCGTTCCAACTCCATTTGTGTAGAATATTGCTCTGGAGACAGGCTGTTATATATCATTGACGAGTACTGAAGTGGAATTGTTTAGGGACGACATACTAGTCGGTACTTCAAGTGCTCACTTGGCTTCTCATTTTACTGAACAATGTGCAAGGATAGGAAACTGAACTTTACAAGACGCTTTGTCACAGGCGTTGAGATAGGTTCTAATGGAGGTATCTTTCATTATGAAATCTACTTTAGTAAAACAGTTTTGTTTGGCATGCGATGGAAGCACAGTAATTCTGATGGATTTTTTAGGTACGTAAAATTACGAACCTCTAGAAGTTACGGTTTTCATTGCTATTGACTGACTTCTCAAATACGTCTTTGTGTTAGAGTAGTTGAAATACAACGTTCTTGTTTAGATTCTCTCGTGGAGCCTGAGTTAAGTTCTGAAGCCAGCAGGAGAGTCGACTCGTTTGGGTGCCGTGTACACGTCGCTATGGCGTGTACGTATGACGGTGGTGGTGTATCGTTCCATAGTCACCTCCGCTGCTGCTGGTGCGGTGTTGCCAAATGTTCGCTCCTGTGATGTGGCCGGCTGCTGTGCTGTGCGCTGGTGCCAAGTCTACGTCCCCTCGCACTCGACTCGGCCGTGCCGTTCGTTGCTGGTTGCGCGGTTCCTGCTATTGTTGATGCTCTTGTTGTTTGTGTTGGTCGCGTAGTGATGCAGCTGCTGGTGATAGTAGTGACGAAGTGTTGCAGCGCCCATGCTTTTGTGTGGTGTTTGCCTGTAGCCGTTGCTAGTGTTAATTTTCGGGTTTCTGTTTCACTTCCATGAACCAACCATGAACTGTAAGTTAAGATCCTCAGGAACGGCAATCTCTCTAAAATGAATGTGGGTTTTCTATTATTTCGACTACGGCAAATATGATGACGAAATTTTCTTGTTTCTTGTTCAAACGAGGATTGCCGCTCGGTTGGCAAGTCGAATGCGTTACTTTCTTCTATCATGATTGCCTCTGGTTGAACCTTTGACTTGTATTTTCGAAAGTATAAATTTTTGTTCATAATGCCTCACATGAGTAGGCGAATGGCTGCGCCAGTTTTCGAAGAGCCAATTCTTTTACGTTTCGTGTTTTCCAAGTTTCGTACTGGGAGATTTTTATCGCCTACGTGTATGCTGTTCAGAAGTACAAGATAGATAAAACTATTATTCATAAATTCTCCTCTATTATGATGGGAACTGCGAGTCGTAAGCCCAATCAGTCATGGCGTTCAATTGAATATAGAAAGTTGAGCAAACTCATCAGAGGCACGCACTCATATCAGTATTTTACTTGAGCTTGTCCATCTGCTTGCTACCCGAAATAGATATAAATTTAACTAGGGTGAAAAGCCAAGGTAACATAATTTGGTCCAAATGACATCCCCGATCATTTTAATGTTTGTATATACAAGTATTGTGTGTAAATATTGTACAAATTAGAGAGATACATGTGCGTATGTATGTAACGGGCGTTTGTATTTTCTAGGTATGAAAGTTTAATTAGATAAGCGTGCCTAAATAACTGGAAACGTGACATCATGAAATTGCATATACACGGACTAATTATGTTTTCCAGCATTCTCTTATGCCCTGAAGCTGGCGTGTCGCACAAGTGTACATACACAAAGTGCACAGTTTCCTGTCATTACCACTTAGGTCCCACCTTTGTTCAGAAGGGTTTCCGTAAGTTATTATATTTTCGTATGGTCATCAATGTAATTTTGAGTAATGTTCTCGACACTTTCCACGCTGACAACCAAGACGGCGTGACGGGGATGTTTCAAGTGCACCCGAGTGGAGGTTGTCCAGGTGGTGTAGAACATCCGTACAAGGAAACAATGGCCAAATGAGTTGCAGGAGTAGTGTGAAATGTAATCGCTGAAATTACACTGAAAAATTGTAATCTTAAAGAGAACCGTTTAACGAACGAGTGCGACACACGGCACCCCATTCATTTGTAATAACGCAGTAATCTCACTTATTTTCTCCAGATGGAGTACTAAATAAAAGTTAACATAACGCTTGTTTGCTGTTCAATTTCTGAAGTATTCGGGAGGTATGGACGTTAGCTCTATGATTGAATATGTCGAGACACATCTCTCATTCAAAATGTTTCGAAGACTTTTTTTCTTTACTGTTCGAGTCTACTCCAGCCATCTGACTAACAAAGACCAGCACCATAAAAACCACCGATAATAAATCTTGAGATGAATGAGGCAGAATGTTCTCGAGGTGCGGAAACTAGACACACACGATGGGACAATTCCATTGAGTACGCTAGGTACTGATGGCGCTGTATTGAAACGTTTCCTCTTGATTCGGTACATGCCTGAATCGAATTTTAACCGATCGTTTTTAGCTGGAACGCTGTGAAGCATGTTTGAGCTAGTCCGACGGACCCGTCCTTTAAGATTTCATTTGTGTGACACGGGGAACGCGGTAGTGGGGAGAATTGCGTCTCAGAAGTTGAAATGGCTGCTGATGAAACTGAGTTTTTCAAGGCTAAGGTAAATGAAGACGCCCTAGTTGGGACTGAAATGGAGGACGTGGGAAGGGCAGAACGCGTGAGTCTTTACCAATCGATATTCAATCAATAAACGATTCACGGTTGGGCTCCCCTACCAACCCTACCTCATTCAACTTCCATGGTTACTAATGTTTGTGGCTGACACTCACAGATGCCCTGTATGCAGTGCACCCACGGTAGTTACTTCATGACTGTTGTTTACCTTAAGACCACGAGAATTTACAAATTAGTGCTGAATTTCGTTGCCATGTGTTACACAAAGAGGGAACAAATTGTGTCCTCCAGTACCAGCTGTACTTGGAAGCTCGGGAGGTTTTGAAATAGCTGCGCTGATTTGGTGACTATTTTGCAGGAATTATGGAAACAACTCAGGTAAAATTTATTTTATTGCCATTGAGAACATCATCCAAAGTAATGAGCCGCTTCTGAAAAATTTCATATATAAATAATTTAACTGGCCTGCTGGAGACTAATAATACTGATAATCTTCATCATCCTCAAGAGCACCATCTTCTTCATCACTGCTGTCTGGAAGCGGGCTTTGGTGTCGTGTTCTTATTTTGGAAGTATTGTTCAAAAACATTTGGATGTATTTCAATTATTTTGTGCCACGTTTTCTTGCAACTGTAAAGGAGGAATGGGTTTTAATTATCCTTACTATACGTGAGAAGTTTGAATGTGTTCACAGGAAAAATGCGGTATCACTTATCTTTAAAGCAAGCTTGACACTATTATGTCGATAGTATTGGTGCAAGTTGGCTATAGATATTTGTTTGTCAGAAATTGTTGGAAAAAATTGTTACGTTAATTGTCATTTTTTAAATCCATAGAATACTACTGCATTATAGCCTACCTCCCTACCATTTCATTTTAAATGGTGTGTAATTGAAAGTGGAAAGCTGGTAGCTTTCAGATTGTTACTTCAATTGCAAAACAGATCGTTGAACCCTACTGCAAACGTTCACAGGCTTTCGTTGCAAGTGACTTGCACTTAAGAATGGAGCTCTAAGGCCATTGTTGGTCGAGTTTTCGTTGGTGTAAGAAATGCCTTCGACGCCCGTTCTGCATGGCGGGCGTATACTCCGAGGGCCCGAGCGTAGAACGAGCAGCTTCTTTTCGAGTTGGGGTAGAGGGTGGCTGGAGTTTGCCGCGCGCCTCATCCGCCACGTATTTCACATATGCCATTGTTGTTAATTTTTGAAATATATTTACTTATACCGAATTAGAGACATTCGAGTCACGATTTATTTACTCTTCCTTAAGTTTAGTTAGTATGTACTAAGTGTCAAATAATCCAATAGACCACGAACAGTGTTCTTTTCGTGTTGTGGCTAGTGATGCTTAATGTCGTCTCTCGCTCACCAATTTTTAAACACGTGATACTCCGTTTGTTCCCTATTGCTTCACGAGGTACAAAATGTCCAACTGTAAGACTTCAGTAATTTTTTCTTCGCCGCAAATTGAGAGAGCGTCGAGTGTCGTGAAATTAATGACTTGTTACATTACCGATTGTTAATTTATTACTAGTACCAGTTGTGCAATTTCATTTCATGACGATGTACTCAAGTTTCTATTGAATAAATTTACGAATCCGTAGGTCGACCTCGGTGGGTTTTATATTCACTTCAGTTCAGCTTCTCATACCTAATCTGAGAGCCAGCAATAAAAGTGTTCGCATGGATCTTGTCTCGTTTGCTGTATTTGGTTTCATTGCGTTGTATGATTGGTAAATAAAAATTTTTCGAATTCTTTACGATATTTGTTTCATAAAAATACTAGAGCAGATGATTGATTGTTTTTATTCTTTGTTTCAGGTATGGCCCAGTGCAAAGTGTGAAACACCTGAATGGGCCGTCCTCAGACTCCAGCGATGCAGGCAGCAATAATGGCAACAATAATAACAATAACGGAAGTAGCAACTGCTGCACCGTCGCCTTCGTCGACATATGTTCGGCGGCGAAGGCCCACAAAGCTGATCACCGCATAGATGACCGTATATTGAAAACCACTTACTATGAACCCTCAGTGGCGTCACTCTCTTCAGGACACTACTCAAGCGGCGCCACTCAATCTGCAGGTGGTAGCGGCGCATCTTCAGCTGGTTCAGGTGGGGGTGGTATAAGCCACTACCCATCTGGACCATCACAAACGCAAGGTGTTTCACAAAGTCCCCTCGGATCAAGAAGCCCCCGGTTCGCTGCTGGGTGAGTACAGTTTTGTACGTTGTAGACATCACGTTAACTTAACTTGAAATGAATCACTTTCAGAAACGGTGCGAATTTTGGTACCTACTACATTGTGTTGGGAGCTGTTGAAACATCCTATCGTCTTGACATCTGTACGTAAGATGCTCTCGGTAAAATTGTTCTGCTAAGAGGATCTTATGTCTTCATCTTTTAAAAGCTGCAGTAATCTCAGGCTTAATTCTGTGCTTCCTACCCTACGTTGTGAGTGACGCTCGTACTTAATTAAGGCATACAGATATGATGCTATCTGGAGTGAAGGGTTCTGTATTCAGTGTCCTGCAAGGCGGGTGGACCTGACGTGTTTGATACGTATGACAGAGTTTATGCCATCTTTGAGTTATTCTGTTTAGGCTAAAGTTTAATAACTTGCCTAAAATAGAAGTAATCGTGATTTCTTTTCATGCAACTTTTCCATTTAAATACTAGTTATTGTGCTGTGCAGGTAATTGGTTTCCTATCAAATGGTAGTACATACAGGTTTGTTGTAAATAGGGTTATCTTTTATGAGCCTGGTTTTGCTAAAGTCATTTTAAAACCTTCTTAATTATTCATTGCGTTACGTTATTTTGTTCTTGAATTAAGCATTAAGTTTTCATTGATGTTGTTCCTCGACATCTTCCTTTGATAATTATGTACTGTGTTTCACAATTTGAAATTTAAGATGTGTATCTGTGTAACGAGTGATACTATGCAGTGCACATTGTTAAAGGTGGTGCAGTTCATCAGTGGAGTCGTGTGAAGTGATTTTTCATACCTACTTGTGCTGTAAGTGTAATATAAAGCGGAAAATCGATCCTTGGCTCTGTGGAGCCAGTGTCAGTGTTTAAAGTGTTCATCTATTGCCTATGATTCGTTCAGTGTTGTCATTCAATTAGTACAATACAGTGGTTTAAAGGTGTCTACAGTGTTTTTCAAGCTCCAAGTGTAACCTCAAGCCGAGCAACTCACCTTAACAACTCGAAGTGTAATTTGCATCAAGAATGTGGTTGCTCACTATTCGGCCCGACAGCTGCATTGTGGTGTCTTCNGTTTCTAAGTTTACTCTTCTTTAACTCCGTCGTACAGCAATCCTAGTTTAAGATGTTTCTACTTTTTTATCGTAATATAGTGCTTTGGTGTTGATCTTCATGTATTAAAGGTGTGATTTTATTTCCTTTCGCCTGAATCCTTTATGTATATTTTTTTTGCAGGAACTGCAGAAACTGTACGAGTGGATACTTCATCTATCATATATATATATATATATATAAAAGTATGCATATTAAAAAGAACAAAAATTACAATTAACATGTTTAATTACAAGTATTTGGTAATATTTGTATTCCATCGTTTGTGCAGCGATACGCGGTAAACAACAGTGACAATTCTCGGACAATGAAGAGTTTCAAAAGAGGAAATTTTTACGATGGTTGCTTTCAATGATATTTTAGTATTTCGTGGGTGCTCATCTAACAAATATATGTCTTTATCTCATAATTACAGCCTTGATGTGTGTGTGCTTCATTGTGTTGAGTAGGACCATCGGCAGAGATTTACTTCGTACAAGTCTGGAAATTAATGGAACATGTATTACGACAAAGTAATCGTGTCAACTTTAGTATTGATGTATGGGAACACGGTGGGATATCTTGAACTTCACATATTATTTTCTACCTTTGTGACAAAATTAAGAAGCATTGCTTCAAATGCTCAATTTGTTGTTCGCATAATGGTAGGCATACCCTTAACTTACCAAATACAGCATACATTTCCTTTGCTTAGTAGATATTTTCGTTCACTGCGCTCCGAACTTGAAGCGTCCGAAATGGAATGTCATAAATGTTCAATGACAGTCACCGAATGTTACTTCATGCTTTATGCGTACCGTAACTTAACGCTTCATAAGTTTTGTGACAACGAACAACGCTTGGTGCGTACTTTGACTGAATAGTTGATAGGTTTATGGATCTAAAACCGAAGTTATATGGTGTTAAAACTGCATGCTTGATGTGTTGTTTTGTATCTGGTACTGGATATTTGATGGCCAATTGCTTTAATGTGTTCAACTAGTTGCTCCATTTTTCGGTTTATAAATGCTGAGTCCTTTCAGGAGGTATAGCATAGGTCTTATGTAATTGGATTAGATTAGTTAGGTTTGTTTATCCTTTGCTATGAGGATTGCCGTCCACAGGAAGACAATATTAGGTAACCTCAGCTCTAGTTAGGCCTTCAAAATTTCTATTTTCAGTGCCCACTTTTTTTTTCATCTTCATGCCGTCTCAGTTGATTATTCTTTACCTTTTCTTTCGCTTCCTTCTTAATTTGCTGTTTCTATGCGGAGGGAATCTTGCGTGGGAACACACTTGTGTATAGATTCCATGTTTTCTTCAATCCATCCTAAATGGTCCCTTCGTTTTTCCGTCTCTTGAAATCGCATTTCATGTGTCTAGGATGCTTTAAACTGACTTATAATCTAATCTACTGATAATGCGTTTCTTGATTGAGTTCAAGATGTGATGTCTGAATGAATATTGAGTGCGAATACTGAGTGAAAGCTAGATATAATTTCCAGCAAAGGACTGGATGGGAGTTCTCCTAGCTGAGGACTGGATGGGAGTTTTCCTAGCTGAGGACTGACTGGAATTCATCCTAGTGGTGGACTGGATGTGATATAACTGAGGACTGGATGGAATTCGTCCTAGCTAACTGAGGATTGGATGGGATTCCTCCTAGCTCAGGACTGAATGTAATCATTCCTCTAACTGAATTATTGCGTGTTACGTTACCGCTGAATACAATCTCAATGACTACTAATTGATTTGCTTGAATGTGTTCCCTCAATGGAAACTGGATTTGTCTTGGAGTGAGAGATGTATTTGAGGTTGAAGTTAGTAAAATAATTCTAAATGTTTGGTTTTGAACTCAAAGACATTCTAGTAGCAAAAACGATGCCTTTTTCAAAATGTTAGTACATGAACTTCGTCTAAGTTTGTATAAGTTGTGGGAAAGACTCCACTTCTCGTTATAAAGGCTGTCAGCGTGTCGTGCGCTTCTCGTAGTGGCACGGTAAATGCCGCGTAAAATATCGGCATTTTATGCATTCTACTTATTGAACATTAATTTTTTTTGCCTATCCGAAAGTGTTTTAAAGTACTTGATGCCTGCAAAGTTGGTACGCAACACGATTGGTT
>VOMN01075680.1:0-14401 GCA_014899125.1 Orchestia grillus
GTTTTTTCATCTAACACATTCTTTACCCGATGAAAAAACATTAAGATCCATTTATTATACTACAAGTTTTTTCTACGTGAGTTTTGAAGGTGATATTTTCTTCGAACCACACCCCTAGATTTTTTACTTTATCTACAGGCTCGATTACCTTGTTCCCGAGCGTCAGACCAAGTTTAGGAAGCTTTTTTATTGTATCTTTAGAGCCAAAGATGATAAATTTCGTTTTACTTGCATTAAGTTTGAGACCATTTAGGTCGTACCATGATTTCAAGCTATTCAAGAGGCATTCAGAGATTGCTTTAGTTCCTAGTAGTATGCGTGGATTACTTATTACTGCGATTTGGACATTACCTGCACTCGTCGAGATTCTTGTGTTTTTTAGGGAAACAGCATGGGATCTGTCTGATAAATAGCTCTCAAACCATAGAGTGTCTACTTCTAGGTTTTAGATCTTCTGCCAAAGCTGTTTGTGTTCAACGTTGTCAAATGCCTTCGAGAGGTCAAGGATCAGCAAGAGAGTTAATGGTGACTCGCTATCATGAAATCCTGCGCTAGAGACTCTAGAAAAACAGCCTCGACTTGTGACTTTGAGACTTGCAACGCATCGATTTTCAGCAAGACAGCGGAATGCCGTGAACTTTGGCTGGCAATCTCATCCTCCCTATTCTGCCAGCATAGACCCTTCGGATTGCTACCATTTTCTGTCGTTAGACAACAGTTTTGCATTGCAAAGTACTACACAGAAAAATAGCATTAGTTGCCACTATTTTTCAGTTGTTGAGAGAAAAACTTCGAAACGATATTCATTAACTAAATATTCATTCTTTGTTATATTATTTTCACATTGAAAATTACAGCTTTAAATCACATCTTAGGGTAAACATCTTAGGTAAACATCTACAAATAATCACGAAACTTTCTAGGATTTCAAAAAAGCTATGAATATTTTCATTTTAATCAAATAAAATCATGTATAGCTGATATTTCAGATTTTGTACAACTTCGATTAAACAAATAGCACCTCGCTTATTTGGAAAAATTACTCCTCCAATCGAAAAGTTACATTCACAATCCTTCAAGTGAGCAGCAAAAAAATGTAACATCTGATGAAAATCGTATTTGTTATTTTTCGGTACATATTGTACTTGTTTTAATCAAAATTTAATTTATGTTCAGAAAGTTCAGTCCCTGTTATCCGAAATATGTGCTTAGTCCAGAGAATATATATCCAATACAAGGAACAACCTAAAAATTACGTAAACAAATGAAATAGCTCATAAAATATGCAAGGCACTCAAATTAAGAACTTCCTGTATGTACAAGGGGCAGTCAAAAGTTCCCCGGTAACTGTTAAAATTTACTGTATTATTTTCAGCAGGCTCAGCAATTCTATGAAAAACGGAATTTACGGTGGAACCGTAAGGTTCAAATGAGTATTGATAATAACGAATTTTACGTAGAAAAAATGACCACGCTGCTTAGAAAAATGAACTTTTTTGACTATCTGTCTGAGGACCTTCCTCATACAGTTCGTATGTCAGTGATTTACCAGCGCGTCAGTTCCCCAGTCTAACTTTTTCCAGGGCATCAATAATTATTAATAATTACCTACTATTTTGACCACCCAAGGGTAAATATCCCCGCCGGAGAATTGATTATATCGACGAGGCGAAGAAAAAGTTATACTGGGAATGTGAATTTCTCACCCTGCGCCGATCATCATCCTGAGGACGATGAGGTGCCAGTAGCGTGTTGCTGTGCCCATCATCAAGGTGGCCGCTGTGATCAGCGACAGAGACACTGCCAGTATGTGCTTCCTGTAAGTTTATAGCTATTATTTTGCTATTATCATTACTGAGTTATTGTCAAAATGTGCAGGTTCGACTCGAAGGTCAGAGCTGTAGCGTTGAAGAAATCAACAGCAAAATACAGGCTATCTAAATGAGAGCACTTCTAAACTTGTTTATCGCACCCAATTTTCAGAATTTTTGGATAAACAGCGGATAATCTTCACATATTTCTAAACACCGACCAAGTTTGAAACTTCTGCTCTGACTTCAGTGCACATCCCAGCCCCGTGGACTTCACTGTCTGCACTTCAGGCTTATTTATTCGTGCAGGCTGGGAACCGAGCGGCTTTTGCTCGCTCTGCAAGCCGGCCCCAGCTTAGCGGCCAGGCTGCAGTCTGGACGCCAGGCTCTGTTCGTAGTTTGTGTTGCAGTACTGTGGTCAATTGTAATGGCTGAGTTTTTTTAGAGTGAATACAAACTATAACTACAAACTCAAACTTGTAACTTTAACTAAAAACCATAACCCATAACTAAACCTCCTAATAAAGTGCGCTAACAATATCATCTACTCAAGTAACATTAGTGTAAATAAAAATTGTTAACTTAACGCAGCAACTTCTATCAATAATAAGTACGGAGGGACTATTTTCAATATAAGAATGTGGTCAAATTCTATTGAGGCTGACGCCGCACATTACTATTCAATCGAAGCTTTAGAAAGTAATGGACACCTAAGACAACTCAGACTGAGAAATTTCACATCAGTAAGCGTATGTGATTCTGTACAAAAATTAATATCATATTAATATGAAGGTGAGACTTCATTGACACAAAGGTAAATACAAACTCAGATCCGACCTTTGCTCAGTACACTTAATGATTGAGTTTATAATTCTGTGAAAACTTCTCTCCTACCAAAACATTCCAAAATTTATTCAATATTCAAGAGTACCATGCATTGATATTCTTGAACAAATAGAGCTACAAATCGGCGTAAATACTAAAGCTAAGATAGATTTATTTGTACAACTTTACTTCAATTGCCTCGATAAAATTCAACTTCCTCTGTTCGAGAGAGGTACGAAAATATCAGTGATTTAAGAACATTTATGTTCAATAAGTCTACGGAGTCTACAACATTCATTCAATTTACTTTCCATTCCTGTAAACATTTGAAGGTTTTGAAATGTTTATTTACCACGAGTAATTTACGCTAGACACTAAAGTCAGGAGAGACACCACTTGTGGACACAAATACGCTACAAGGCTTCCAGGGCAATCTGCACACATCCAAAAAATGATGATTTCTAATTTACGGTACATTGTTGTACAAAAAAGCATAAGATCACATGCAGCTAAAAGAAAAAAAATGACTGAATAAGTTGCTTCAAAATAAAAACTGAGGTCATCACACATGATAGAAGAATAGGCAGTTGAAATAACTACACACATATAAGAATACCTATTCACTAGATCGGCATACACAGAGGTACGTATATTCTTTCAACACTTAGGAAACACGCAGGCCTCAGTATTCGTTTTAAATTTACTTATATAAGCCATTTTGAGGTATGTTCGGAGGAATGGAATTCAAAAATTGAATTTTTGCAAGGAGAACGTTATGATGGGATTTGGCGCTTGAATAATAAGGCAGTATTAATTTATTGTGATTCCTGGTCACCCACGATCATGGCGACAGAATTGGGCAAAAATTATCTCATGAAGATCTGGGTTGCCGCTCGTTTTAAACATGAAATTTCTCAGTGAAATTTGATAAAGCTCGGGCCATGCATTCAAGAGATTCGTTAGCGCGCTCATTATGTGAAGGTGAGATTAGCTCTCATGTCTTTGGGTTTGGAAGGTAAAGGCCGCTCGTTTTGTTTCTATCGGTGCCATGCTAGGCTTCTATTCTATTTTGAAAAAAACGGGTTGGTAAGTGTATGATATAGGATTTTTAAGGTTTCAGTTGGTAAAATATATTTTTGACTTTATAGAGAACACCAATAGATTTCAAAAGTTTTCACAAATGTATGATGGATGTTAATTGAAAGTCAAATGCTTGTCAAGGATAATTCCCAGAAGCTTTCATCGATCAGTTTATTCTCACACACCATTTCTCATCGCTATGTGCGGAAGCTCATTTTTTTCTACACAAAAAAGAATATTTATTTAATTCATCGATTTCTCAACAGGGCTTGGAGATATTCTGCTGAGAGGGTACTGTCATCCGCAAAAAGTTTAAAATCTGAAAAGGAGGTGCATTTTATTATGTTATTAATGAATATGAGAGACAGTATAGACCCAATACTGAGCCTTGTGGCCCCCTGCCAGCTCTATTCAGCATATCTGATTCTGTGTCTCCGATTGCAACGAATGGTTCACGGTGTGACAGATAAGTCGTGAACCACTGATGCAGAGCCCCTCTTACTCTCTAGGGGCTTAGTTTGGCTTGAAAATTTTTGTTAGCTACGCTATTAAATATTTTTTTTTACAATTACAAATGGCAGAAAATATGGAAAAACCCTCGCCAAATGTTTGAGAAGGGCTACTGAAGATAATTAAGATATCTTGAGCTGGTGACCTTTAGGATTACGAAATTATTTGTCATGAAGGTACGAATTTTTTTCACTCTACAATATTACTACATCACGTTAAAAAAGTGCAAGCTGAAATATGTCGAAATTAAAATTATTGTGCGTCATCATGGATATATAATAGTTTTAATACTTGAAATCAGTCAACACACTTTTGGTGGACACTGTGTACATACATGTACGTATACATGTGTGTGGGCATATAAGTATGCACCTGTTGAACAATGATTTGTTGTTCAATATTGATAAACAAATGTACTAGTTTTTCAAAGTTAGAATGATATACTGGTATTTTTCTTTCAATATTTAAATTTCACATGATTTTTTTACAAACAATCGTCCCAAAGTCTCAAAATGTAATCTGCTGCGAGGAGCTCCGCAGAAGCGCCAAATATAAATAGTCAAAATAGTCACAACCGTAAACTTGTCGATGCTGTCAATAATACACGATCAGGACCTCGCATTGGCATAAAATAGCTATCAAGCTGCGATTGATCTCTTGGAAATTAAAATGAAAACTCATTAATAAAGTTTGTGTTGGTCTGGAGCGAAATACAAACAGTCACGATGCGGCGATAACAAGGCTTCGCACGAAACAAACAACGGCGAGAGTTATACATCGCTGTGAGACGACACCAACAAGTCGTTACAGACACTTACCTGTTTGCCTTGTCTGCAATGAAGCCCATGAAGACTCCAGAGATGGTGAAGACAGCGATGAAGGCTGGCCCAGCCAGCAGTTGGTACTGCAGACCCAGGCCGCTGTAGTCCCAGGTGCAGGCGGACGTGTTGCTGCTGTCAGACACCCACAGGGCGTCGCAGCTGCGCGCACAGACACGTTAGTGAGTTTGTGTAGTTACTTCTATCGGCAGAGCCATACGCACAGATGTACGTAATTAAGTTTGTAAATTTAGGCAGTTCCATTTGTAAATGTACGTAGTTACGTTTATAATTGTACGTAGTTGTATTTGTAAACGTGCGTAGCTACGTTGGTAAATGTGCAAAGTTACGTTCGTAAATGTACGTAGTTACGTTCGTAAATGTGCGTAGTTACGTTTGTAAATGTACGTAGTTACGTTGTAAATGTACGTAGTTACATTTGTAAATGTGCGAAGTTACGTTCGTAAATGTACATAGTTACGTTTGTAAATGTACGTAGTTACGTTTGTAAATGTACATACTTCGTTTATAAATATACATAGTTACGTTTGTAAATGTGCGAAGCTACGCTCGTAAATGTACGTAGTTACATTTGTAAATGTACGCAGTTACGTATATAAATGTACGCCATTACGTCTGTAAATGTACATATTTAAGTTTGTAAATTTAGGAAGTGACGTTTTTAAAGGTACGTTGTTATGTCTATAAAATACGTAGTTTCCTTTGTGAAGATAGTCATTTTGGATTATGTTTTCCATACTGAGAGATCAATCGTGCAAGTGTGCTTAATTGAAAAACGTAATTTTGTTTAAAATGTGGGACATAGTATAAAGCACGAGACCTAGTACAAAGCACGAGACCTAGAGCAAAGCACGAGACCTAGTGCAAAACCATAGATCTAATATAAAGCCAGAAATCTAGTACAAAGCCAGAGATCTAGTACAAAGCCAGAGACCTAGTATACAGCCCGAGACTTAGCATAAAGCAGGAGACCTAGCACAAAGTACGAGACCTAGAACAAAGGCCCAGTACAAGTGGTAGTAGTAGTAGTAGTGGTAATAATAGCAGCGCATCAGTAACTCAGACCATCTCGCACCGAAAGAGTAAGGACCATTTTGTATGAACAAGATCCCCTGCGCATAGAAACAGCAAGTTAAGAAGGAAGAGGAAGAAAAGACAAATAAGAAATAGCGAAGAAGGAATGAAAACGGAAAGAAGCACAGTGGGCACGAAAGATAGAAATCCAGAAGGCCTACATATCTAAAGCTGAGGTAGCCTAGCAGTGCTCCCCTGGGGGCGCTAGTCTCCATAGCATATGATAAAAAACCTAACTAACTTGCCCCTATTGCCTATGGCCTATCCTATGCCCCCTGACGGGGCCAGTACAAAGTGTGAGACCTAGCAAAAAACATAAAACCTGGAACACAACACAAGGCCTAGTACGAAACACAACACCTAGTACAAAACACTAGACTTGGTACGAAACACGAAACCTAGTTCGAGTCTCAAGATTTACTTCGAATTACAAGATATAGTTCGAGTCACTAGGCTTGATTTGAATCGTGAGACCTTGTTATAGGCCCAGGATCTAATAGAAAGTAAGAAACAACTGGAATCATGAAGTAACAGACCGAGTAAAAAGTACAAGACATAGTTTGAACCGCGAAACCTGATTTGAATCGCGACGCTTGCTCGTAGTTTAAATCAGGAGACTTAATATTAAGCACGAGGCCTAGTCCAAATCAAGAGACATACTTCGAATTAAGTGACCTTCTTTGAATCACCGGACTTCGTTCTAATAGCAAACCTTCAATAATAATATAATATCATCAGTGCACACCACGCGGTCCACACGTGAGCATCAAATACTTCCATATTGATATGGTGGTAAAATTTAGCAATCAATGAACGGGAGAAACTTTTTCTCTTTAATTTCTTTGATAAGAGCATGCATCCTTGATTTAAACTCAAATGTAAATTACTGTACAGTGCACATTCCATTACGCAGAGTATTGCACACAGCACACAGTGCATCAGACACAGTGTGGCACACCACACACAGTGCATCAGACACAGTGCGGCACACCGCACACAGGGCATCAGACGCAGTGAGGCACACCGCACTCAGTGCATCAGACGCAGTGTGGCACACCGCACACAGTGCATCACACGCAGTGTGGCACACAGCACATAGTGCAACACACAGTGCAGCATACCGTGCAACATACCGTACAACACACCGTGCAACGCACCGTGAAACATATAATGCAACACGCAGTGCAACACACAGTGCTCAGGGGATCACTAGCTTGCCTGCAGTCAGGACAGAGGGCGTGAGAGTGGCGTTGGTATCATTTGTCTTATTGAAAACTGCACGCACGCAAGAGATGCATCATCTAGTGATGAGGAAGAGGCCCAAAGAGTCATATGTAGGATATAACAAGGAGTCATATGTAGGATGTAACATGGAGTCATATGTAGGATGTAACTTGGAGTCATATGTAGGATATAACATGGAGTCATATGTAGGATGTAACATGGAGTCATATGTAGGATGTAACATGGAGTCATATGTAGGATGTAACATGGAGTCATATGTAGGATGTAACATGGAGTCATATGTAGGATGTAACATGGAGTCATATGTAGGATGTAACATGGAGTCATATGTAGGATGTAACATGGAGTCATATGTAGGATGTAACATGGAGTCATATGTAGGATGTAACATGGAGTCATATGTAGGATGTAACATGGAGTCATATGTAGGATGTAACATGGAGTCATATGTAGGATGTAACATGGAGTCATATGTAGGATGTAACATGGAGTCATATGTAGGATGTAACATGGAGTCATATGTAGGATGTAACTTGGAGTCATATGTAGGATGTAACTTGGAGTCATATGTAGGATGTAACTTGGAGTCATATCTAGGATGTACCTTGGGGTCATATGTAGGATGAAACATTGGGCCATATGTAGGATGTACCATGGAGTCATATCTAGGATGTACCATGGAGTCATATCTAGGATGTACCATGGGTTCATATGTAGGATGTACATGTACCAAGGAGTCATACATATGTAGGATGTACCATGGAGTCAAATGTAGGAGGTACCATGGGGAGTTATATGTAGGATGTACCATGGAGTCATATGTAGGATGCACCATGGAGTCATATGTAGGATGTAACATGGAGTCATATGTAGGATGTAACATATAGTCATATGTAGGATGTACCATGGAGTCAGATATGTAAGATCCATTGTCTTGAGGCACGTGCGACATCCGCCAGTGCAAAAGAACCGCGAGGAAATCTCCTCCAGAAAATACAACAATCATTTGGTCGTGTGAGGGGAGGCCCAAGAGGTTTCTCACGCTAGCAAATTGTTCTCGCTGAACAATTGCAATCAACATACGAGTTTCGTTCTTACCGAGATAGTATTGTACCAAAAAATAACAGTATGCATAAAAGTTGGAGTGACTATCCAAAAGCTACTCAAAAAAAAGAAATTCATATAATTTACAGAACGAGATTCAGATTGTCTAGTCATAACGAGAGTCTTCCTCTTCGGTCTTTCAGAAGGCTACAAAATACAATTAGTCCAAAGGGAATGTTCCTCATCGCGTTGTATTTCAGATACGTTAACATTCGAGGCTCTATCTGCCCACCTCACAGACACACAAGTCACACGGGTCAAAGTCCCGTTTGTCTGACTGATGACTAGAGCGACTGACCTGAGCCAAACTATACAACAAATAAAGCAAAATTCTACAAAATTCTGTAAAAACCTTGCGGAACAAACAGGCAAATAACTATTACGTTATGAAGCGCCGGCATTAAAAAGGTCTAATCGTAACAATGAGAAGAAATTGAGCGTGAGCTCATTTGCACAATAGCCTTCTCATCATACAACCTGACCATGAATTGTGTTGTGCAATTACCCCGGTCCAGTCGTCACGCTGGAGTACTAAAGGAATGAATGCTCTAAAAATGACACAAGTTCAAACTTTGTTAACGTGCTGCTTCAAATACATGGCAGGCTGCCACCCTATTTACTTATAGCGTACTTTTGCTGTACACTGAAGTCAGACAATTGCCCAAACCTAACTAAAATAACAAAGTATTCCATGAAAAGTAAAGCAAATGCAGTAGTAACATATCGACATATCGAAGGTACGATCGAGCGACTCCTAACTGACTTTGCTGCTCAAGAAAGCTGTTCTCGATAGATGTGCACCAACGCAGATATTTACGAAATAATTTTACTATGACGATTCATTGCATTGTTAGGCGATGCGAACTTTTGTCGCGTAAAACATCTTTTGTTCGTGTTCGCATGAAGCAAGTAACACAGGCGTGTTATCAGCTCGAGTTGACGACGCGACCAAATGTTGCACAGTTCGTGTGGGAACGGAAGCGAGGATCGCACAGTCGAGGATTGTGGTGTCCATTGTAAAGATGCATTTGTGGTTGAGTTCACAAACCCACCCACGACAAAAGTGTAGCTGCATGGATTGCGATCAAATTGAAACTAAAACTCTCAATTACAGTATCAGCCAAGGTGCAGATTAATGCCTGGTATCACGTTTTAGGCGTACACAAAAACCGCTATTAACAGTATTCAATTTCAAGCGCAATAAATAATGATGCAGATTGAACAATACAAAATGAGTCACATTTATCTCAAATAGATTTTCAGCGTTCGTCTTGACGGAGTAGTAAAATCATCAATCGAAAACTTTTCTGTATCGAAAATGATAAAAGTGTGCAACAAATTGGCATCTGTTTCCTGGCTTTTATTTTTTATTTAAGAAGCGTTACAGTCTATATATATGTCCGTAGAAAGTTTTTTGCTTGCAGACTGATTGAATGCTTAGGTCATGTATTTAGTTCAGAAATACGAGGGCATTTTCAGAACGTTAAGTTTAAATAACACAAGAAATCAAGCAATGAGAAGGATATCGTCATCAATGTTACACTTAACTGCGAGTTGATTCTTAGTTTTAGATCAGTTTAAGCAATAGCCAAAATCATCATTATCTTTCTAAAAAAACAAAGAACCTTAAAGAAAAATATCATAAATGCTTCAATGAATAATCAAACTTCCATTTCGAGGTACAGTGCGAGCAAAGAGGAACTCTGTAAGAAGCACATGACAAATTCATGATATCTGGACAATTACATTCCAATTCTGAATAGTCCACTGTATGGGACGCGTCCCAGTCTGAATTTTTCGCCGCCCCTCCAGTCATCAGCTATTTGGCAGCGATATCTGCGCTCGGGCTGCCGAAATCATAGAAAATTATAGATGCCCCGGGAAAAAATCAGGTGCGCAAGCGCCTTACTTCTCGGAGGAATTCCCAGTGTAGCAGAAGACATCGTCTGGTACGCCTTCTTCAGGAGGGATGTCCGGGTTGACGAGGCACCCGTGGTCCCCGTAATGGAGTTCCTGGCTCATGGGGGTGGTGACGACCCCCAGCAGGAAGTGCGACAGCTCCCCCACCACGTACAGGAGGGTCAATGAGCTCAGCTGGACCCATTTCGATATTCTGCTTGAGACAAGAAAATTTTCGAGTCACTTTTGAGGCGTATTTAGGGGGCACGATACGAGAACACCTGGGATAAGGTAAATCATTTAAAAAAAGACTTCTTAGCATAGTGATTTTCCCCATTGATCCTCTCAACATGCGATGCTAATTCTACGGGGACACCCCCCAAGTTGACGTACATCTTGCGTTCTAAACGCCCTATGACTGCTGTCACGGTACACGAGTGAATGTAGGACTGAATCTTTTTTTATTTAAAGAAATATTATGTAATTACACGAAAATCAGCAATTTAAACACCAGGAATCGAACCAGGGAGATCCTTGACAGAATGCAAGCGCGCAGCACATTGGGACTCAGACGTCCATAAATAAAGTAATCAAAATGACAAGACTGGGCCGCAATGAGAATTAGTTTCTTCAGTCTTCCCCCGCCAGATCCTCGAGACACACTAGGCCACAATGCCAGGTATACGAGTGTTGTTGCCGCTTCTTGTTTCGTCTGCATCTGATCAGGGCACGGGATTCACTGCAGTAGTTCATAAACTGCTTACGTAAGGACTCCAGGAACTATAATAACTACACTCAGCAGGCATATTGCACTCCCTAGAAAAATTCTACAAGTTAAGTAAGAAAACTTTGAGCCTTGAAGAATGAGGAAATGTATCAAGTTTTCCACTTTAAGGTAAATTATATCTCTTAGATATTTTCTTTTATCAAGCTTGTACTATGATATTCAATATTTCTAGTCTCTCCAGCATTTCATCGAGGGCTACCGACCTAATGCTGTAGCGAACGATGTCTCACAACGAGCATACATAGGAAGCATGATCAAGACTGTTCAATTTCAAGTATCAAACTCATTACCGCACACGATTCCATGCTGGAGCTACAGATTCATTCCTGCAGGCATTCGTACTCTATTTGAGGCAGAATCGACCGTAAAGGGTCTTTCTCACGATCAGCCAATATCTAAAGAAAGGGTCGGCAGACATCCAAATATAGGCATCTTCAGTCCTGTTTCATAAGGATGCTGCCAGTTCTTGGTAAAAAGCTGAAATCAGTCTTACTGCAAAAATGATGTCTTCTTCATACAGTTGAGTAGTGCGCTCCAGGCTGGTCTCACTCCGTCTTTCTATTTTGTTTCCCTAGAAATATATTGGATACGAGCTGTATGGGGGGAACAACAAGCGTTGTTTGTTTACTTCTGTTATTTTCTGGCGCAGATAAGGTGCGAGTGGCTCGAGACAGCTGCTGATAAGGAGGCTGCAGTGCTCGCACCTGCCCGTACGGCCAACTGACGGACCACGAGTGGATTTGCGTGACCTTGAAATTTCTGAAGAGCTTCCCACAAGTCTGAAGAATCGCGAGGTTAAAGTAGCTTTTAATCCAGACTTTCGCATTCTGGTCAGCATCGACAGGTCTTGAGGAAGATGTTTGTAGCGGTAATTGATCATAAAGACAAACGAGATGCGAGACAAAAGCTGATGAAAGAACTATGAAAAGGACGAACAATTGTGAACATACAGCAAAGTTGGATGGGAAGGTCAGTGATGCTCACGATTACGTAAGACGGCGTAGAGCTACTGCAGTAAGTGGGACACCTACAGCACGATAGACCGCTGAAGAATTTCAACAACAAAAAACAATTTAAAATATATTCTATATACGATACATATTCTATATTCGAAGCATATTGCGGTAAGGAACATTCTTTATACAAAAATTTACTGCGGTTATTAGATGAAGTCTTGCATATCACAAATCCAACAAAGGCCTTCCGACCCTACTGCACTACAGCATCTCAACCGTCTTCAACTCCTCGTTAATGCGATAAAAGGTAAACTTGCAATGACTGACTATGTGCGAAGTGCCATGGCTTATCATGAACCATTGTGTCGTCCCTAACCTCGACTCCCTGAATCACGAGATGAAAGAACTTTGCTAGTCCAAAATTTCGACCTTAATTTATTTATTTACAGTCCCTGGGAAGTTGGGCAGTCCTTTGCCCGAGTCTATTATATCATATAGGATCAGCTGCGGGGTAACGCTTGAAATCAGGCTTGAATTCTGAGTAAAATTGGAATAATTTACGAGTTGGCTCATAAACGACATTACGATCCAATTAAGTTCTCAGAACTGTACGACCGTAGGAGAGAGGAAGACAAGACGGACATACGTATCAGAATGAGAAGTGCTACAGCAGTTCAGTTATCCTATGCGGCTTCTGGAAACATGAAATACCAAGCGTCGTTTTTAAAAACGTGAAAAACGGCTTCAAAGTTTGGTGACTGAAATCAGCTTATTTCAGCAACTAATAGAGATATTCCTTCGTTGGTTTTGTTCAAATGACTCTCTCTCTAGACAGAAGAGGGTTTTGGGTATGGCAGGGTTATACATAACCCATTTTTGTTATGTATGGCGCTTGGTGCCGTATGATTACAGGGGCCTCACCTCTAATGGATGATGATTATTTAATTTGCCGTCTTTTACATCGTTAACAGGAAATCGAACATTGCATGCATCATGTTCGTTGAGAAAGAGGCAACCATAAAAGTTGTAACCGTTTTGAATAAATGAATGAATCCAAACGCGGTGAGAAAGATTTTGTTTACCACTGTAAACTAATTATTTTACTTCGGAAATGCCGTATGGATACCATAGACAAAAATCAAATGTGTGCCCGACATTTAAATACATTGTTAGCATTCACATACACACATTTCAATTCACCTCTACATTGTTCAAATTTAAATCACAACGAAATATTTTCAGTTGACAATTGTATTATCTCACCTGGTCGGCCTGGTGAACATGTCTTCTCCAACACTCAGTCCAAGTCCAGAGGCGTATCTTATATGTATGCTCTATATCTCTTATTATTTTTATTATTATTATTAATTACATAACTAGGCTGAAATACACAACAAGGATGTTTCCACGAATAAATATGTCAAAATTTGGCGCTCAAAAGACTTCTACAAAATACTTATACAGAATTTTATTCGATGTAGTGCTATAAAGTTCTGCAACATATGATGTAAGAGCATATTTTCATTTAAATCATTTTTTCAGCATCGAGGAGCAAAAATTGTAAACGTTTATAGTTAAAAAGCTTTTCTTGGGAACTGATTGAAGGTTGAAGGAAATTATTCGCAAGTTGGAAGCACGAATACATTCAAAGAAACTCTCTTATAATTTAACTTAAATAATGATCTGCTGAGCGTCCCTACGCAAATATAATTCTCAATCCTGGCAACTTTAGGTTCGCGATAGTAGCATTCAAAAGAACCGACTGCTTTGATATATGTTGGAAAAATCTCCGTAAAAGCTGTCTAAGGATAGTCAGATGCACTTAGACGAGGCCAATCAGATACAGTAATGCAACAGAAGCTTCATCTAGAAACAATGATTCTCCATCAGTGGTAAAAGCCATCGCTGCATGATATTATCTAATATATTGAAGATCATAGAAGTGCTGTATTATTGTTATACAGTATGTTCCAGAAAAACACAAACCGAGTATTATTTTCTCCATATCAGTAATACCATTCGACTTACTAATGCCTTTTCTATAGGTTAACTTTGAGGGACAATTTTTCTAGAAATTAAATGCTTATGGTATTCTTATGGTGTGCTACTGATCCGAAGAAAAAAAATACTCGGTTCGGGTTTTTGTGGGATATAATGTTATGTACTTATTATATTCCCTGTACTGCTGGTCTGTTGCGGGCTTTTTCACGATAGCTAGAAGCGATTGAGCACTTGAGCACTTGAGACGATGGATCGGTCGTGGCACTCGGC
>VOMN01075696.1:0-24995 GCA_014899125.1 Orchestia grillus
GGGCAGCTCGGCACCACTTCAAATACTGGTTTAGCTTTCTTAAATGTACCAGGTCGATTTCTAAGTTTGTTTTCTTATCATCATACCTTACACGGAAATGAGCACCACGGAAATGTACTTTCAAAAGATTTAAGTTGCGAGTGCGAATAATAGAAAAAAGAGAAATTAATATATTCCAATAAATATTAATATATTCAAACACATACGTATGTTTCGAAATACCTCGAAAATGAAATGAAAAACAGAAACCGGATACTCTATCTCCTAGTATTCAATAAACTATTGCTGACTAATGTTGAGTGAAAGTAGCAATTGTGTATCAAACTGTTTGTACATTAAATGTGTGTTCATTTTTTTAGGATTTTCTACTGAATATGAGTGTTGTCCAGGCTCGGAAGCTCCGGTTTTTATTAAAATTTTATGAAAACAAGAAACAAGATAGCCTTCCTCATAGCCTTCCTAATTACTTTTAAAATCAAATTACTATTATTACTGGTTAGTTTGAAGCTCCCTAGCCACATGTAGGGATCTCAAGAGAGCAAAAAGAAGTAACCCTTCAGTATAGACTAAAGAAAAGAAGACTAAACGGGGAATCCATGCACAAGGTATGTCCCACACAGGATCCCCTGAGCATAGAAACAAGTTAGAAATTAAGAGCGAAAAAAGATTTAGAAGAAATAGCTTAGAAGGTGTGAAAATTGAAACAAGCAAAATGGGCACCAAAGATAGAAGTGTCAAAGCCTATCTGCACTTGGGGTAACCTAACTGTGCCCTCCTGGGGACGCCAGTCCCCGTAACAAACGATGGACAAACCTAACCCTACAGTGCTCGTTAAAAATTTATTTTAGATGAGTGGATGCGGATTAAACTTATGTCTAATAAAGGATGGTACTTATACGGGTCATTTAATTTAACCAGACCTTTGCGCCGACTATATGACGTCATTACATCCCTCCGTTGCCAATTTCTCTAGCCATGCCCAACCAAGCTGAGTTTCGTTTTGAACCCGGTTGTGAAAGAGTTATGTTGTTTTGTTCTCCTGTCTCACTCGATTTTGTGACTGGATTTTTCGTACTTTGGGATTATTCGTGACCAAATTATGGGGAAAGTAAGGCAGTTATCGTCTGAAACTATTGTCTAGATTATCGCTCTTAAACTTGCCCGTAAGCAATCAAAGGAAATAGCTGACTAACTTAAAACAAGTGACCGTGCTGCGAGGTGTTACTTTCCTTGGTGGAGAGAGGGAGAACTTGATGCCAGATCGACTCAGGAAAAGGGGTGTGGTAAGCCTCTGATAACGTTGTTAAGAGAGACCTAAAGAAGTATTCTCATATTGCAGTCCGTAAATTTAAGAAAATAATAGTTGTGTACTATGGACCATGAGTAAACTTTTGTCGAGCCCTGTACTGCTTATCTTATGCCCCCTGAAGGGATAAGAATCGAATCAACTTAAAATCTTTTCCTTCATTGTGCTCATCAAATTCTACTGGAAGAGACAAATGGTAATCAAATCTTGAGCTATTACCATGCCTTTCCCGTTTTGTTACAGGTTTCCATACATAATTAAGAGGACAATTAACTGTTTTTTTAAACACTTTAACTCAAATATCCCAAATTTCTCAATTACGAAACCAGCAGATTAGACATTTGAGATAATTTCACTGATGTTTTGATGCAATATTAATGAACTCTGGGTGTGCGTTATGCACGTTTGCGCAAAAATGAAGGAATAAATTCAATTTACTCTTTTTTTCTCATCCTCTCGGTTTTAAAAACATTCAAAAGAAATACAGAGTGAAGTAATTTTTGTAACTCTTGAACGATCGAGTGAAACAGAAAAGTATCCACACAACAGTTATTAATAAAATTACGCAAATTATCAAATTTTGTATTTATTGTCCCCTTTCGATACCGTACAAATAGCCTAAGTTTTCACTGCTCAAAGAATAAGTGAAAGAATTTCGTCGAGTCTTTCGTAATTTCGTTAAGCCCTGAAATACTTTCTTCCAAATTGGGATTCGATACTATGAAAGAGGAAAATTGTTAGATTTGGATGCTGAGAGCGGGGAATGTTTTGTTAGAGAATTCTGCGCTTAGCCCAAAATTTCAGCCAAAACGACAACTTTCCAACCAACCACAGCATTGCACGATTTAGTTCTAGTGAAGTATGCCTGCGCTAAAAAAAAGTATGGCATATGAGAAATTTTCTCCTCTAATTCTTAAAAATGATTACATAATATAATGGAGCAGAAATGAATCGTTCAATTAAAAGATATCACTTATCTAATGCTTGAAATGAATTAATAATTTTGGGACACTAACTCTTCATCTAACGCGCTTTTTAACGATTTCAAACCCCTTCAAAAAACTGATTTGAAACATTTATTTACCAAAAATCTACAAGTTCAGAATTTCAAAATTTTAAAGAAAATTATTACATTCATGTCCCAGCCACAGACCGAAAACAAACTAATAACGAAATAATGCAAAACAATAAAATATCATATTGTGTTTTGTGATGACTCTCATGGTCAGAGGAATCAGCGTACGTCCTACAAATTTATGCTAAATACTTTACCAAACATGAACCAATGATCGGCTGTTGGGCTTATTTATAGGCACGTAATGCATAATCCCTGACAGAAATTAGACGTACTTCAGTCACAAAATATACGATCCTGTTTCATTTCGAGCATCAGCAGTGCTTATGAGCTGGCAATGACTTCCTGCAGAGTATTAATACACCTGAAGCTTTACGAGTGTTTACATTCATATGTACGTGACGTCCGAAGCGGGCTACAAAGCACTATTTTAGTGATGATACCTTGTAACTCATTTAATGAAGAAAAATACAGCTGATAATAAAAGAGGGATACCAGCGAACATAAGGTAATTTTCAAAAGCTGATTGGCAGACATTGGATAAACTTCCACCTGTTTTTATAATAGATCTAAAAAAATAGAAAATTTATTTCAATTACAATTCTCCACAAGCATAAAGTTTTCTCACCTGAGAAACTGGTTCATCCGTCACATGAGTAGCGTCGTAGTTGCGGCGGCTTCCCCGGATTTCGTTGGTGGCATCCGAGGCGCCCTGGCCGTAGAGCGGCACCACGACGCGGTAAACACTCTCCAGAAATTCGGGAGCGTGATCGTTCTCATCAAGCACGTTAACGATGACTAAAGCCACGGAAGAGAGCTTGCTGGTTGCGTTGTGGGGGCTGTCGGAGATGGTCACTTCGAGCACGTGCTCTGCCTGCTGTTCACGGTCCAGACGCCGCTCCGTCGTGCGGATCTCACCTACGGTAGAGCAACATAACGTTAGTCAATTTTAGTTACATTGAAATCTTTATGAGTTTATCTACAGAAAGTATTTACACATAATCAAATTAAAATATTCACTGTCAATCTCCCTCATGAACTCTTTAATATGAACTAGAGTTCTCGAAGTGAACAAGTCATATAAAGAAGGCACCAATCAAAATTTATCAAATAAATACTCATAGAAGTCGTTATCCTTCTACAATATGAATTAAACTTTAATGAGAATCAGCTATTATGGGTTGATTAAAAGGCAGGTTGATTAAAATTTGAAAATGCAATTATCGCCACATTCGCATACTTCCTCGCAGAGTAGCCTGGGCTTGGCTGCATTCAATTTTAATTCTCGGAACAACGCGAGGTATCTCGTAGCAGACACATTAATTCGAGAATGCGCGGAATTTATCCTAGTCTCGTAGCAATCATGAATTAAACAACGTGTCTGGTGGCGCAGCCTCTCCGCAGGTGTGTTCTCTCATTCCTCAGTTAGCGGAGGTACACGCGTGGCCGCACGCTCCCAACTTCTTCCATGGCCCAAATAAAATGGCATAAGTATTTCATAAATAATATCAGTGCTCAATGGATTTCAAAAATTTTTAGAATTTGATATTTCTTCAAGTTTGTGTGAACCATTAAAAAACACAGCATTAAATAAGAAGATAGGCCTCTGGCAATTAAATGTAAGCCTCCGCAACATATTATTTTTCTTGACACTCAGAACATGTGGGATACAGTTACCCAAATGAGCTGAATTTGGTTCAAGTTAAGTTCAGGTGAATAATAAACAAAGTGAAACATATGTTTTTTCTATTTCCGACTCAAAGCAAAAACACTTCGTCAGCTGACCGGCAAAATAAAGGCCTACAAAAGATTAGTAGAAATGAAATCCGTGCGTGAATCTGTTTCCTCGGTAATATTTATTTTGTCTGTAAAACATCATGAAAGCTCCAGGCTTGCTTTGTTGGAACATGTAAATAGTCGTTTTCAAAATCAAATAAGAAGCTACAGACAGAGGGCTTTGCGATTAATTTTTTCACAGCAGCCTATCGCCCCACAATAATACGATATTTTTGGCTCTCATACGCAGACGAGTCAAATCCTCCACCGGGTGTCGTACTTCACAACCTCATTTGAATAGCTTCTACCACAGCAGGTCAGCCTGGAGCGATGAAGCATCGGTACACCTTTATAACAGGTCCGGGAACAACTAGCACAAAAACCATAAAAGCAGCTTGGGCACTAGATATGAATAGGAGGCCACGAATCCCAATAAACTATACGACAATAAGAGTGAAGTCTTTCAAAACGATCAGTATACGCAGCTTAGAGGCTAGGTCTATACTAACACGACAGTGCCTCATCAATCGGAGCCATTAGTATTCATGGATTAATCATTCATAACATGCATATTTTACCGCGTCGCTGAGCATTCGTCAGTAATTTCTCTTTTTAATTCGCTATTATTGCAGTCACTGGGATACGAATAATTTCTAGTGCGACATAACGTTTTTATGCCCCTTGCAGGTTATCTTTCTGCACAAACCCCTCGTCAGCTCAATGTAGCGCCAGATGCTATTTATGCAAATAAGCAGCAAATACTTCGGAGAGGTTCTTTAATATGCGCATATTCATTTAGTTTGCATTCATTAGTTTTCAGTGTTCTCACACTGCTAGGAAGTTTCAATATGCACAAAATATTCTGAATGGATATAATGATAAATGAAAGTAACGAGGAGGCATAACTTATAGAATCAAACAATTGAAGTTAAAATTCAATATACGGTGATGCAATAAAATTACACTGAAAATTACATATTGGGTGAGAACCAATTCAAATTTTGCTTATTTGACATGGAAACTAATATTAACACAAATTCTAAAATAATTTAAATCAGTTTGGGAAAGTTAAGTTTAGCACTAAAAAATCTTATTTTCGATACATATACTGAGCAGCGACAACCCCTAAGCACTCATGACCAATAAACAACATTAATATAACATATTTAAATAACGAGTAATACCCCGAAACAAAAGTTAATGAAATAGAAACGATTTTGGTGGAAACTATTACAGGAACAGATAATCAATATAATGAAGACTGGAACGAGATTACTAATTTTCATGAACATCGTTCATTTTTATAGAGGACAATAAAAAACTGTTTACAAGCGAATTTAATTAAAAATATCACTAAATCCCCAATGCAAAACTTTGTGACACCACATGCAAATATTAATATAAAAGAGATCTTACGATATTTTGCGCAAAATTATATGATTTTATTTTTCACCCAACGAAAATGCTGCACGATTCTTCGTCTGCCATAGTTGATTTGAGCGATAACGTTGCAGTATAACTCATACCAAAATGGGGAAAATAATCATCGTATGATGTGTGAAAACTGAGGAGTGTCGCAAAGACCGCATTAGATACTGAAAAGATTTCTGTAGATCTTAACGCTTGTTAGCACCGTTGGCGCCATACCTAGTCGACTCCTCTGCCAGAGCCTCTACATTCATCTATTATTTTGACCTCTCTAGGGCGCAATTGTTGCCGTCCTTTTGGTGGTTATGGACGGAGCGGCGAAAAAGTTAATGTGTGTTGGTTAGGAATGGAAAAATCGTCGAACTACAGCGACCATCCAACGAAATGATCGCACACGCAAGTGCAATGCGACTGCTGAACGATCTATAGCTCGAAATGTCAAAAAAAAAAACTTGTTTGACCGTCGCCAAACTTAACGAGAACTTATGAACGCTGGAACTGCAGTAAGTGACACAATTAATGAGTCATACAGACCTGTAGGTGAGGTGAGGTGAGGTGAGGTGAGGTGAGGTCAGGTCAGGTTAGGTTAGGTAAATAAAAACTCCTCCACGCGTAAGATCGTATAAAATAGGTGAAAAAATATGAAAATTAGTCAGAGTAGTTCCAGAAAGAAGTGATTTGTTCAAATGAAAAAACCGATGTGTGGGGGAAAACGGAAACCGAATACAAGCCAGGAAACGGTATTGTTAATATGACAGTGAGAGTGTGATGAAATGTAGTATTTTCGTCTAATGGGGTTAGAGAGATGAAAATAATCGAGGAAAATATACAAATAATGTCTTCTTTATCTTTTATCAGTGTTGTGTTTTATTTTAGAATTCTATGCTTCAATTGATGTCAGAGTATTTCATAGAAAAAAATTTACTACTGCAGCATTTTTTAATCAGAACGGACGTATAGAGGACGTCTGTGGAATGAACGTGTCTATATGTGTACGTGTGACTGCTGCATTATGTTGGCAGTACAAGTGTACACCACTCCAACAGTCCATTAGACACAGCCAACATTCGGGAATTTTCCATTGAACTGGTCGCCCACCTGCAGCCTTCCGGTCTCAGTCAGCAGTTAAAACGATTACAAAAACTTCAGCTATCCGCAAAAAATCATAAATTTTCAACCCTCTGTGCAACAAATAATCGACAAGGCCTTCGAATGTTACAATCCCTTCCATTTACACTCATAAGCCTGAATTAAGTAAATATCAAAGTGACACAATATTATAAAATGTTCCTACCTGTTAGCATGTGGTTGCGTGCACGTGTACGTATGTGGTTACATACGTACACATGCACGTATGGTTACATATGTGGTTTTTGAAGTCGGAGGGAATGTAGTGACAGTGACTTGGGTTCGCTACATCGAAATATTAAATAAGTTCTTGGGTTCGGAGTTCACTTAGCGTGAGGTAAATACTGAAGAACTACCCAAATCAAATCAAAAACTCGGACAATTCCCTCTCACATGAAGAAAGCAGTGGAAAATTGACAGTTTCAAAGAGCGTGCGAAAAAGGTGAAACTTTGTACACAACAGTTTATTGGCTCCTCACTCTGACAGTAGCAAAAGCACCATCCTACGGTTGCAACACGACGGTGTCACAGCATACGCAGCGAGTTCCCGAACAAGTTAATCGACATAAATTCCAACAACACATTACATATTGCTCGTTTCGGCGATGTTTTTTGGACCCCATACTTTTCTGATCTCTTTAATAACGAATTCTTCCGTGGGGTGATCCAAAGTCCAGAGTCTACGCGAACAGACTACACACGATTACGAAGCTGGAAATATTCATTCGTCAGCAAATCGCAGTTTTGCCGCAAAAGATCTTGAAGAAAGTATTGCAGAACTTTGAGAAAAGATTTCGGCATAATAGACGTCATCTGACTGGCATTTTTTGCAATACATTTAGTTGTTGAGAATGTCAAGGAAAAAAGTATCAAAAAAATTTTATTTTCCTGTCTTGATGAACAAGAAAGTAGTTATCCTTTCTGAAACATGTATTTTCCTGTTCCACTCTGTGTTAAAACACCACAACATTGAAACTCTGGTACCAATCAACGAACACCTGAAAAAAGCCTTAGTAAAAGAAAGTACTTTAATCCCTTTGAATCCCATGGTTATATAATTTTCGAAAATAATGCACATTTATTAATGCCGTAACATTTAATATGAAGATAAATGAAGAGTTAAAAATATGAACCCAAAGAGCTACACCACGGCACGAATTTAGAATCACCCACAAATCTCTACTACTGTCAAATACAAGCATGTTCAGGGATCTTGCTTTTAAACCAATACGAATGTGAGCAACAAGAATCACAAAGCTTCAACTGCTATTGGCAAGTCATTGGAAAACCTTTTCCATAAAAGTTAAACTCAGCGATCGTCGTCACCATCAGCCCCGCGGTCGCACATAAGACAGTCATGAGTGGGAAAATGGGTCCCTGCGCAATGATTTCTAAGGGTCTCACCGCACAGTGACGTGTGGTACCGTCGTTCTCTTCCACAAACCTATTTCTGTAAAAATTGTATGGTACATAATACAATTACCGAAACGCTGAACGCACATGCTCACGTGACAGGCTTTACGACGATAAGGCAAGATGTACATACACATAACATAGAAACATAAAAAGATCAAGTACGTAATGTCAAAAGGCGTACCGCTTTATCCGATGAACGTCTTGCACATAGTTACAGGGACTTTTATCCTACAAGTAGATATTTTCCAGCCAGAAAATGAAATGCACCAAATACAGAGTGGTCTTGAACACATACTTACACCACGTAATCATCTATACCGTGCAGGTGCAACTGACCTTAAGCCCTACTTCACAACGACTGAACTCAACCGCAACGAAGACGCATGGAACTGAAGTCGCTGCCGAGCCCTTAGCGCTATACTCTTGCCTATCTCTAACGAACTGAGCTTTTATTACCACCCTGATCAAGATCACTGAAGGCTATCTCGCCAACTATTTAAACTGAAAGGGACGAAGGAATTGCAACGGCAACACTTAAAGTAATCAATCTATAAATGCAGACCATAATTAATCCTGCAGGAACTTTCAATAAGCAAAAAGAAACACAGGCCTCTGAATCAATTCGTCGGTAGATCAACGTAGATGATATGTACTCAGTCTATATTTTAGAATTTCAGAACTTTATAAGCTAAACAATAGCCATCTTAGTAAAAAAATCAATTTAAATTGAAAATATACTATTGGCACATTCTTTCCCAATGTATATCAAGCTTGATTCCCAATAACTCCCAGCTGAGGAGGCTAAGGTTCTTCATGTTGCTGCATATTTTTGAAGTTAGAGTACGTTCGAAACACTGAGGTATCACCCCAAGAAGATCTCTAACAATCTCAACAAACCTCATAAACACTAAAACGAAGGCCATCGTACTGCAACATTATGGCTTGCGAGGGACGCAGTTTCTTGCGTCACAATACGCAACACAAATAGCACCAGTTTCAACGCAAGCGAACACCTGCCCAAACACAAACGTCACTCCACACCGGCGCTGCGCCGCAAACCTCGAACGACAATATATCCATTCCTTGGTGTAGAGAAGGAAAACGAGTGAATCCAATTTTAGACGTTTTACAGGTTCCATACGAATAAACAATCGTTTAGTTTTTTGGCGGGAGAGCAGGATTAATTTACGAATGTTAGACGAACGAATAGATACGAGTAAATGAAGAGCTACAGTTCATTTGATCGTACGAAGCAATTGAAATCATTTTTCGCAAAAAAATGTACTATTCCTCAGAAGTGAAACTTTGCACTTTCTGTTAAGGTTGAAACACTATTTCGTACCAAATAATATATTCATCACTCAGTAGCCAGATATACAAAATGTATTAAATATTGTAAATGTTATTATGGACGACGATGTACGATGAGACCTAAGAGATACAGATGAAGGTCAGAACATGCTTCAGAGAGAAATTTGAAACAATCACATATGGTGAGACAGCGATAATGAATTAAAGATGAACTTCTTTGAAAATTTTACAATGTACAAAAATGCTTTTATAATAATTAATGATAATTTTAATTATCTTGTAATGCTGATCAAGAAACGACGTTTTCTGATAGAATAAGACGAAGAGTGAGTCTAAAGTTATCGCGATCGTGTCTGGAACTTTCAGTTTGAGAACTTACGAACATACTAACACACTTAACCAATATCGTTCATGAAGACAAGCGCAGATGAAATCAAGAGGAAGCGTCCTTCAAAAGTGACTCATTGTCCTTCAAATTGATATTGAGAAAACTGGGTCATAAATTCTTCAACGTACCAAGGCGGTTGCAAAATTTCAATGACGTCAATCCTCAACACGTCGTATAATAAGAGACCTTCATCTCATAGAAACTAGACGCTATAGATATCTTCGAACTAGGAATTATTTCTTAGGAACATGGATCTTCATCACGCTACAAGCAGCGAATAAACTATGTAATCAAATTGTCAGTACGATTTCCCCCCGAGAATCGAAGAGATTTTTATTAATGAAATAGAAATATTACGAGAAATGCTACTTTTTACCACTTAAAAGCAATATATTGTTCTTTTGGTATTTTAATTTTACATAATATCCGTGTCCTTTTAACTTAGAATCCATTGAAGTCCCCACCGAGTGTGGTGGAGTCTTTCTCGTTATGGGACAGAGACTTTCAGTCGCTAAAGCCCGCTGTATGATCTTGTAAATTTACGATCAGCTCATGCTTAGCTTCAGATTGCGAAAGTTTTTGCAATTGGTCCTATACCTCTTATTCGTACGTTATATTGTTTTGCGATTGGTCCTATACCTCTCTCATTCATGCGTTCCATTATTTTGAGATTCGTCTTGTACCTCTTATTCGTGCGTTCATTGTTTTATACAAGTCAGCTTGTGTGTAACCGATGTACACGTAAGGATAATTTTAAATCTCCGGGCATTTACGATCGCAGTACCATTAATTTTGATTTAGGGCATATAATCTTAATTAATTGGATTACTAATTATGTGTCCTCCGAATTTGTATACAGAGTAATTGTTACAGAATCTAAATTAATCTAAATTTAATTTATCATTTATCGATGATGCTATTTTCCTACAGGCAAAATGACCAACCGGTGGGTCATATCGCAGTCAATATGTTAAACTACAGCTTTGGAATATTATTCGACAAATTTAGCGTTTAATATCATACTCGTATGCTATCAATATCAATAAAATTTTCTATGTTCTTTCAGATTTTGCAATAATTTTGAAGATAAATCAATTTTATAAGTCTAAAATTTATAGTCTTGTAAAGTGAATATACATGTTTCAATAATTCTCAGAAGAGGAATACAGGTTCAGCTGCAAGATCACTCAAAAGCACATGGAAATGGGAAAGTGAGTAAAGCCACGTGTGTAAAATATGATTTCAATATGAAGGATGAACCTAGAGGTGGACGCCCGAATGGGCTTGTTTCTGAGAAATTTCAAGCCACCGTCGCTGAAAATTCCGCCGTTACCACTAGGGAACTGAGCAGAAAATTTTACGTCAGCCGTAGGAATGACTCAGTCGTGGAATGAAAAGGCTCGGTAAGATCTCGACAGCTGAAAAATGGGTACCGCATGATTTGTCAGAAAATCTAAAACAACGTGTGGATTACTGTGTCTCATTGCGCTCTCGTCAACTTCAAACACCTGTTCCAGACAGGATCATTACTGGAGATGATAAGTGGATCCCATAAAATAGTGTTCAGTGCAAAAGGCTATGGCTGGGCAGAAAAGCAAACCTAATCCCACAACCTCGAAATGGTTTGCACCCAATGTAGGTCCTGTTGAGTAGATGGTGAGAATGATCCACAATGAGATGTTAGGTAACAATCGAACCATAACAACTGAAGTGTACTGCCAACAGCAAAGATATTTAAAAACAGCTTTTCAGGAAAAAAGACCGTCATTGATTAACGGGAAAGGAGTGATTCTGCACCAGAACAGTGTTCTGGTGCAACATACCCCATACTGCACGAGTGACTACCAATTTCGTCGAAAGGTTTAATTAGGAAATAATATCTCACCCACCATGCTCTTCTGACCGTATCCATCAGAATTATGATCTTTTAAGAAGCTTGTACAATCATTTCGATAGTCTAAGGTTTACTTCAAGAGAATTTGAAACTAAGTAAACTTATTTTTCCGCATTAAAACCGAGCTCATTGCTTGAAAAAGGCGTTAAAAAGTTTTTTGGCGGATAGGGAGATTCCATTTAGAAGAATGTTGTATTGAAGAGTAATTAATCTTTTTTCTATTTTACGTTCTGAAAAACGCTGAGAACTTTCGTTACAACCTCAGAGCACCACTTTCCGTTTGTACTTTTACCACAATTGTACTTTCACCTTTCACAAATATAGATATAAAAATAAAGTTCGCTATAAATGTAGCACACCCGGCACATACACATGGAGGGAGTAGAAAATCATGTAGATATAATGGTAGTTCTTTTAGTAAAATCAAAAGATGAAAAACTATATTTTTATTCAAGTGTGTTGTGAACTCACGCAACATAGAGTATACGTAAAAATTTTAAAAATAAAAGAAGTACAATTTCCTAAGTTTATTTTCTATTGATTACACATATGATGTAGAACAGTTCGGATAAATGTATTGGCTCGCACATATTTTGTTCATAACGTTTACTCGATAAGCTAGCCCTGTCCCGACTTATTTCAGGTACGAGTATATAAAATTGAATAATTTAAATTGTAGTCTGAAAGTTTCAGAGTAAGTAAATCAATGAGGCTTGGCTAAGCTGTGTTTTAAAAATAAGTTTTGATATTTTTCCACGTTTACTATCGTATACAAAACGAGGTCAAACATGAAAACTAGTAGCTGGAACTTACAGTCAATGCGTGAACTAAAACAAGGCGGCTAGAATTTCTGCGACGGCGATCACGCAATAAATTACTGAATATGGGAGCGTTGGTATCGGGACTGAGCCCCTTAATCGACATGAACTGAAGACCTTTGAAGAATAATAAATTTGTACAGTCAGAAAGATTTTAATTAAAAAGTGGATTGCTTAAATTTGTTTAAAATATATATAGTTATGATTTCATAACAATATGGAATTAGCGTGAAGGGAATCGTTCTTGAGCGAATCAGTAATTAAGAATATAAATTTTAAGATTATATAAAATGAATTGCAAGTACGATTTCCAGAATAAATGTCCTTTAATATGACCTCACGTCTAAATGTTTAATCTAAAGTATATTTGAAACAGCATATAGTCCTGTTCTTTAGAATCTACGTATTGCTGTGGCTAGGATTGGTTTCCTTCGAAGGAAAATAAATTACAAACCCCTTTTGCAATCGCTCAATGGAGATTCTCTGATATATTTTATGATTTTTGAGAGATAATTAAAAGTAACGTCAAATTGATTACGAAGGTATTATACATTAACACAAGGGCTGACAACTGAACATCAAGCTATTTACAAGTTCGAGACTAGCTTCAAATCGTAATCCACATGTTGTTAGGTGTGGTGGTTGCCATATTACCTTTCCCTCCAGTTGGTGATCAAAAGGTCAAATTTCACTTCACTGCTAAAATCGCTCTACACCACCTCATTGGACAGGGTTGTTGCCGGGTGACGTGACAGAAGAGCAAGCGGAGGAGCCTGAGCAGTGGGGGCTGGCGGCTTGGTAGCACGGATCAACTGAAGGATCCCATGTCGTCTGCTACCGTTGACTTAATTTCACCGACGCAGGCTACGCCGTAAGAATGAACTAACGTAGACTAGGCTAGTAAACAAACTCATTCTCGCAAGAGGCCCCCGAAGAAATGATGCCCTGCTGCCCGCATATATGTCGTCTTCCCAAGCTAACAGGAAATTAGCGCTTTGTGGACGCGCCAACATTGCAACACGCCTGGCCCAAGATCGCTCCAACTCTAACCTTCTACACGTTGCATTTGCTAAACAGAAAAGTAGAAGCAAGAAGAAAATTTAATCACTGAAATTAATAAACAATTTTAAATTGTGTTTGAATTATAGGCTAACACAATTATTATCAAAACAGATGTTATGGCCCTGGTTTATGGCCTTCTTTTTGAAGCTTTCCTGTGCCAACATAATCGTGTACTTAAAAATAATTTTTCTCTAGGTGGTCACTCGTTTTCTGTCACCATCCAATATCTTTGCCACTAAATTACCATTATATAGCAATATCATTTCCCTTTTATAAACATTCTCTCACTGATACAGAATAATATGTATTTACTTCCGATGAAGTCCATGAGATTAATTGCACTGTGTTTATCTATTGAGAATTCACCAGAGATATTTTCAAACATGAAATTAGGCTTCAATTCTGAAACAATCACCATCTCAGTGCAAGCGTTGGCGATAATATTTCCATTTTTGCAGCACTCAGTCATGAAATTCCACCAGTATAGTAAACATGCATAAACAGCATTGTAAAAGAAGCCGCCCTTTATTAATTCAAACCCATATTAGACTTGGATACCCAGAGGAAGCGTGCTTAAGAGGGCATGCCAAGGAAAGTGAAATAAACACAAATGCTTCACTCGATGGAGAGAGCCACCGAGGCTTCGATCTCCGTCTCTTGTGAATTCAGGCCATCAGAGCCCGAAAAGCCTCGGCTTGTTCCAATAAGAGTAATGAAGAAATGACTTTACAATGAGGCAGAAAAAAAGATTTCGGCAGCGACTTAATGCAGCCCTGCAAAGATGATTTTCGATGTTGAATCCTTCAAGACGATAGTCTCCCAAAATATGAAATTGATTGTTAACAAAGTTATGCAGCAAGTCTAACAAGTATTAAACTTTTACAGTGAACGAGCCACGAATATAATGAGATTCGCGTACCTGAAACTAAATGGCTGTTTCTAAAGGAATGAATCCAATCCCCTCCTCGAAAGGACTGGCTCGAATCAAAAGAATTGCCGTCTCTAGAAGAACGATTTTAATATTTTTCTGTGGTGAAAAGAATGAAACCTTGAGTTCTAGAATCTTCTGGCGGTTGCGCCTCACTCTTCAAGTGGGTTGCAGAATATATGAAGAAAAAGAATGATCAACGATTTATTTGTTCGCCTGCGTAAATATTTCATTTGACGAAAGAACAAATTCAAGTTTATTTTCGTGTCTGATACCATTTAGAAGTCGCACTACAAAGGAAAAGTTGTAAAAAAAGTATTTTTTCCAAATACTTAAAGTGAAGTTTCGAGGTTTAGCCTGATGAGGAAAAAATAGGAATGGCATTCGTAATCATCACGACGATTACAGAGGTAAACAGAACCCACTGGCTATAAATATTACAACATGAGCTCACTTTTATTTACGGTCTCGTAGTACTTTCATCTATCATCATGGGTCCAAAGCAAATGTGACAGCGGTCAGAAGGTCCGGGTTCGATAACTCAGGCGGTGTGCTTACCTTGGGTAAGGAAGATTTAACAAGATTTTCTTAAGAGGCTGCACACCAGTGTGGCCTCGGACTGAATGCCCAAACTTCTTTCAAGCTCTCCAAAAAGTCATTGAAGGCTTGGATAGTTGCCTAGAACTGAACCTCTTGCTTTGTCCTGCCATTTTATATGAAATCGGGAGCGCCACGCTCGACCACGTCGTTTATTGCAGAAACTTATTCACAAGTAGCTGTTCTTTTCCACAAACTTTCGTGTTTGGCCTTGTGGCTCGACCATATTATTTGAATAAGCCAACGAAAAAACGATGCAGTACCTTTATTATCTTGGTAAAAAGCTCTGATAAATTTTTACTGAGAATATAGTCTGAAGTCTTGAGGAAACAAGCTTTAGGTTCTTCAATAATGTTCACGCGGTGAATCGCTTAACATTTCTCTTCGACAGGAACTTAGGCAAGCGATGCAAATCCATCCATCACTTCAAAAGGAAACCAAAGGTGACGAGAGAAGGCCATTTCCCGGCCTTCTCTAATAACTCTCTGTGCATGTTAGGCAAGTTCTTTAATGAGATCAAAACAGTTACAGCTGGTGAGGTGCAGCAGCTGCATATGTTCCTTGAATTGTACCTTAATGCACTACATCACAAAAAGCACGTAAACTTGTCTCAGTTATTGTCTAAACTTTGTTTCTTCGCTAGATGCACGTGTGACCAACCAAGTGGATAGAATATTTTTAAACTGATCATGAAATATCCCGAGTTTTCAAGGAATAGATACTTTCCTCCTCAAATTTTCACGATGCATAGCACCAAGGAGTCTGAATTGGAAAGAGATACAAGTGTGAGCCACTAATCCAAAAAATCTTTTCGCAAGTTCTAAAAGCTCTTTGTAATCATCACACGGATGTCATTGCAGAAGTGTTTGAGAAAATTCTATAAGTCTGGCAGTGAAAAGCTCCGCTTTATAAATCTGTGACCACATATTTATGCTTAATTACTGAATTAGTAATATATCTAAATCGCTAAATTGAAGAAACGTATTATGAGAAACTCATAGGATGACACTTTACATGCAATACCGGCCGGGTGCATCATGCACTACGCAGTGGACTAGCTTACGTATGATGAACTGATGACCCGGTATGGACAAACGCGTGTAATACTTAAATAAGATCACGGTGAAACATCGTCTATCGAGTTACTCATCACAGTAAAATAAATATCTATCAAGCAAAGAAATTTTTGTTTTCCTAATTTTCTGACCTACTGTACATGTGTAGGCGAAAATGCTAGTTGACCGAGCGACCGTCCTAAAACGTCCCATCCGACACCAATACGACGCTCTGTAACATGCTTATTTGCTGCATGTTAATTCCACTCCACTCGCATGACCTTTAATCACAATTCATAATCTTTTATTATAAATAAAATTTACTTCATTTGCCAATGAAACCAGAAGCTACTCACCTACACGGTACACTATCCTATTCAACGATCGAATGTCTCGTATCTGATAGAATGCATTCCTTTCAAATTTTCTATCGTGCATGAGATTTAAAAGACAAGTCTGTTCAGAAGTAATGATCACAAATGAATCCATCCGCCAAGACGTAAGCGGGGCCGTGATCAGGCGTCCATGTGATTGTTGTCAAGCAAGTGGTATTATGTTCAAGTAGTTGGTATTGTTGTCAAGTAAGTGGTATAATTCTCAAGCAAGTGGTATTGTTGTCAAGCAAGTGGTATTGTTGTCAAGCAAGTGGTACTATTGTCTAGCAAGTGGTAGTATTGTCAAGCAAGTGGTATTATTGTCAAGCAAGTGGTATTATTGTCAAGCAGTTGGTATTATTGTCAAGCAAGTGGTATTAGTGTCAAACAGGTGGTATTGTTGTCAAGCAAGTGACATTATTGTCAAGCAAGTGGTAGTATGTTAAAGCAGTTGGTATTATTATCGCGCAGGAGGTATTCGAACGCTGGTTACCTCACTGGAGAATTTTCTACTCGATCGTTGGGAGCTGCCAAATTTCATCGAAGCGCAACCATGACAGTGCTAGCTCGTATACTGTAAATTATAATTGTTGGTGGCGAACAATAGCAGATTAACAACTTCTTTAGCGTGATCAGTGTTAACAGATTGACAAATTTGATGAATAAAAGAAACCTTTCTAGATAAATAAGAAAAATTGTCTTAATGATTGCGAGCAAACGTAAAAGTCTGGTAACACTAAACCATTTATTTCTCCATGCCAGCATATATTTGTGCTTTCCCATGGCACATCAAAACATAATCTTATGATTTTTTGTCTGTAAACAATAAGTTCATGTCATTAAATACAAATCTAAATATATTTTACAAACAAATTTCAACGAGCGAAAATAAACTAAGTCTCGCTAAAAATTTCGTCCTTGACCAAAGAGAAGTCCCTTGCATGGCACAACAGCTTTGTTTTCTCCCACATACGTGCATTAGAGGTTGGACTTTGGCTGAGCCCACACAGATTGGTCGATGGATCAGTGAAAGGCAGTAATATTCTCAGAGAGACCAAATTTTGGCTTTTTCCCGCTTGTTGACGCCTCCGAACGGTCAAATACGAGTGCTATTTCATCTAACTGCAATATTTTTGCCGTGAAGCACGGAAAAGGCTTAATGATAATTTTGGCAGCCATATCCAAAAATTATCTTGGATTATTTGTCTCTACTGAAGAAAAATTGATGGCAACTAATATCTAGATGTTTTAAACGTCCGATTACCCATCTTATTGCCAGCCACTATGCCACAATGACTAGATTTTCCCTTTAATAAAAATGGTCCGATGCAAAGAGCACGTCTATATCCAATTTATATCCCGAAGGGCACGTATATTAAAATACTTGCATGGCCTACATATCGGCGGACCTCAATATGGCCCCAACCGTCATTCTGAAGGAAGTTGAAGAGAAAAGTCCAGAGATGGATATTCCTCACCGCCATCTCTGAAACAGCTGCGAGAGTTCGTAAGCAAGCAGCTTACTTTAGCAAGCAGTTCATAGCAGCAGCTGCGGTCAGTGTCCCGAGTATTTGCCGAAATCTTCATTTTAATTTCAAATTTCATCCGGACAAGCCGCAGATCGTGCTATAACTGAAGGACAACTATCACCAGTTGCGATTAGAATTCTGTCAGTAAATTATGGCATACATATAAAAGAACAATGAATTTCTGGACAAGCTGTGTACTTCAGATTAGGCCCAATTATTTTTTCATCTTAGAGGTTACATGAATAAGCAGAACTATAGTTACTGGGCAGACAGTAACCATAACGAAGTTCACGAACGCCCGTTACACGCCAGTAAGGTCATCGGATTTAACTTTTTCGAAAATGAAAAGCGGATTACAGGGACTGTCACATTGGATTGGTACGTTTAGATGTTGAAATCTTTTGTTGCACCTGCGTTGAATAAAATTCTACAACTTCATAAAACCTAGTTTAGTTCCAACTGGACGGTGCGACGTCGCACACCGCCATGCAAAGAATGGTAGATGTGCTAAAATTGTTCGGTAACTGTGTCGTCTCAAGATTTACTGACATTCCCAAGCCCCCAAGGTCACTCGAATTGTCTGTTTTTAATTTTTTTTGTTTAGCTATCGCAAGAATTTGGTCTACATGACTGCCAATAAAACTGACTGAATTGAAAAGAATTCTAGTTGAAGAATTCATAATGAAATTCGTGATATTCCAGTTG
This sequence comes from Orchestia grillus, assembly GCA_014899125.1. NCBI lineage: Eukaryota > Metazoa > Arthropoda > Malacostraca > Amphipoda > Talitridae > Orchestia > Orchestia grillus. The sequence goes on from VOMN01075696.1 coordinate 18,791, forward strand.
AAATGCTCCAGCAATCAATGAAGAACCTCTAAAACAGATTGGAAGAATGCATGCGTAGAGGAAGAGGCCCTATTCAGGACGTAATTTTGAAACATTGATGATTTGGATTACTGTCTCTTAAAAGGCAAGTCGTAGAGGTTTAATTGCTGTCCATGGAATATTTTGTTGGATTTTTTTTCAAAAATTCCCGTTTTTCTATCACTCTGTATATCATTTTAATGGAAGTTTTACTTATTTTCGCTAACGCCCGTATTAGACCAGTGATCATTAGATTTAACACAAACGTAGGATAAGCAACAAACTATGTACAGATAATCTTGCAACACCCACGTGCTGATAGAGCCCTCGAATCTCGTAATTGAATACCGAGTTCCGGTTCAACAATTTGTAGGTAAGAGCAAGGTTGTCACAATTAATAGTCTTATTTTCATATCTTAGGCGAACTCGGAAAAATATGGAATAACGAGCTTTATTTTATGTATTAATATCAATATTTGACAAAATGGCTGTTCTTTCTGTACCGCGCGCACTATAAAGATTTACCAAAAGAATTTAGTTAGTCTCAAAAATGTCAAAATGAATGGATTTAACTGAAATATTGGCACATCCTACTGCAAATGTATTTTATTTCGACGGCTAAATTTTGCGCCAGCTTGGAGCAAGCATTAATTAAGAATGATGTCTCAAGGAACAGGGGATCAAACTATGTCATCGGAATCGTCGGGTTTCAGCAACAATGATGGAGTTCACCCCGTGTGGGCACAACTATATATATATGTATACAGCTTTAGTTCGTGACAAACATGAAAACCAATTCTCGTAAAAAATAGCCTGTCGGACTTAAAAAGTTAACTGTGAGTCAAGTAAAGATTTAAAATAAATCCTCGTAGGAGATTGCAGAAATTGGCAACGCATCTACTGTAAAAACGAAGGTAGTCTCTTCCGTGAGGATTCCCCATCAGAACTTCAATTTTAGAGCGCATAAAATGCAACTTAAACAGCTCTTTAGAAAGTCACTCAAAATACTATCAAACGCTTGCCAAAGCGAAAAGCATGCTGTACGAAATTTGTCATGCTGCTAACAAAATTTTCGTCAGGGCGGACGAGAACTTCTTCATCGTGAAGTCTATTTCGGATTACTGAAATGATAGAATTTATGCAGCTTGTCCACGACGTTGCTAAATAGTAGAGTCCATTGTAAAAGCCAAGAGTCACCTCAGGCTGCATGTGGTGACTAAGTGGCTACAGTTTCATCAAAAAGCTCACAAACTCCAATAGGGCGAGAGCTTGACTGCTCTCTGACGAAAGTTAATGCCAGTAGCCAAGTTTATTTGTTTAAGCTCCAGGGAAAAAAGTATCTTTGATAAAACTCTGTAAAAATATAGACTAGACATCAGTTCAATGGACTTGACTGTGCGGCCTTACCATGATCAGAAGGACTCTCTTTTTCATACAAATATGTCCGCCGTTAAGCTCGCCGTTTCCACTTCTCAAAGCTGGCTCAGAGATGACACCGTGTATTTCTGTCACAGCTCAATCGCCATGTGTTTGAAAGCTATATTCATATCAAGAGTGGACAAGTTTAAAGTCTAAACGATGGATTTCGGTTGATAATTTCATTCTGACCCTTCTTGCTACGTTTCATTTGCTGTATTGAATTCAAACTTTATGGCTCATTCAGCATGGGAGTTGAATGAAAGAAAAGCCTATCCTCATTTATGAGAAACAATCTCATTTTGATAAAAAAGCCTTACTAATACATAAATCATTGCACTAACCAGAGAATATGGAAGACTATATTATTATTTACCCAATACAATCGCATTTCCATTCAAAAGCCCTACTAATGAACAAAAAGTTTCACTAGGAAGAATTTGATCATCTGAACAACAACCGCTTTCTTGTTATAGTTAATATGAAAACTCCTCTAGTTTCCAAAAGTGACCTCTTCCAAAACTAAACCTACAAGACTTACGTTTCGATATCAGAGTTGATAACGTAAAGGAAAAAATATAGAAAATAAATATAAATACCGAAGTGAAACGGAAGACAGCGAAGATGGTCGAGAATAGTCCTAAAACATCCACTGAAAACTGACACGGATTAGATTTGATGAAACAAAATTTTAAAGCACTACAGGATTAAACCGATAGGATAACGTGATTCTGTTAGCTATTCACCATTGCATTGACCTTCCATTGCATAAACAGAATTTTGCTGCACACTTAGGCGAAAAATGTAACTTTTGAATAACGTGTGAGATGCTGAACACAAAACTGCAGAGAAGCGTATCAGATTACCTCCATCCAGTAAGGCGATGAAAGAATATCGAATTCAATGCATACATTCTAATAATTATAGCGTACATAGCAACCGTCGAAAGTGAACAGCTGAAAATTGCGTACGAGTTCATTCAAAGAAGATGCTGAAATGATTGGCTTTGTCAATTTCGCTAGCAACTATTGAGTTAAATGTTTTGATGTGTAATAAAAAAGAAAAGAAAATGTTTCATTTGGTTTGAGCAGTCACTGAAAACAAGAAAGCTTTAAAATTATGAGATTATGCTCACCGATGACTTCAGTTGACGAATTACCCGCTGGGACTGGGGGACTCTCGAGAGAGTTTTGAATGCCGCAATGATAGCAGGTACACTGGAGGAGTCAACCGAACTATACCCATATGCTTTCATTGGTTATAATTTTTATACATAGTGTTACGGCAACTAATAATGGCCACAACCTACAAAATAAGACGATCTTATTTCAAGGGTGGTTTGCAGAAATTATTTAAATATACTACAATCTTCAATGATAAGACGACCCTTTACAATCACGTCCTACCATTGCTAAACTCGGAAGAAAAAACTGTTCATGTCAGGTCTCGAAGTATACATCAGTGGTAAATGATAAGTCCTCTCAAATCGGTTGAGAGTGGTCGGAAAAGGCGGTAATCAAAAGGTGTTAAATCACTGAAATATAATGCATGGGTACAGGAAAACTTTAACACCAAGACCATCATGATAGCTACGTGAAGTTGATCAGTCTGCTGAGGAGCCACGCTGTACCGACCTTAGCGCCTATTCAGCTAAAGCGTCGTGCTTAAAGCCTGTTCATATATTCAGTAATTAGTTTCGCGTTAACTGCTCGAGAGGTTCCTAGCCTCAATTCGCAGGGTTACCCTTCACCAGTTACACAAAACAAGAACCATTTGCATTATTGGATAGAATTCTGACTGGATTTGGGAGTATTGTTCATTTGTGTAGACCGAACTATCTGTGCTGAATCATTTTATCATTACAATGTTGTAGATATGTTGAGTAGCAATAGTTTTTCGCTTTATTCAATTAAATTCAACTCTATTTTGTCTATTTCATATTTAATTAGCCTGATGATGATGCTGGAAACATCGAAACGGTGTAATTCTAACGTACCCGTGTTTAGGTGTTTTGCCTGGCCTTCGACTTAATATGGAGCGCCTAACATGGAATATGTTGCTATGTGAACATCCCTAACACACAATGAGTTAAGAAAATATAGGATCAGTAAGAAACTACAATCGAATCCTATTCACACAACTTCACCATTTTTCATTTCAGTAGTAGAGCAACGAAAAAAGATCTCTTATATTCATGAGGTGCGTAATGTCTGTTGAACTAACAACGTGAGTGCACTGGAGTTTGATCTTCTCGGTTTGATTGAGCGGCAACCACGCGGCGACCCATTCCTGATACGTAAAGTTTGCGAGACACAGTGACATGGGAGCAGCAAACCTTCACAGCTAATCCTTCGGCTGCGCGATGGAGTTACACATCAATTGATATTTCTTCGTTACCCGATACTGGTGAGCCAAAACGTTGAAAATCTCCGAGAGCAAGGTTTCCTCTTTTGCACGCCAAAGCCCCTTTTCCACCATTCTTCAATGGAAGAAACAGTTCCCAGATGCAGCCCAAATGTCCCTGGCAGCATGATTTAATTAAAGCGAAGACGGACTAAGTATCCAGAATGCAAAGTAAATTCAAGTAAATTTTGCAGAACAATCGAAACTATTACGAAGCAAAAGACGTACTTAAGATTTTTCTTCTCACACTAAAAATGCTGAAAGTAAATAGGCGATCAAACTTGTCATAACCAAATACTGGCTTCAATTTGGTTTGGTTTCGGTTAAAGCGAGGAGTTCAGTAAAATGATATAGTTAAATGAGATGCATTGTGGCGTTTTATAGAAAGCATATGACATGAAAGAAATACGAGGAAATGCAATTCTCAAATACTGAAGTGAAAACAAGGCATTCCAAACACAAATCAGACTTTTAACAGTTAGTAAAATAAATTAAACCTCATTTCATTCAGACGTGTAACAGAAGAACATTGAATAACGAACATACCAAAACGAGAATCGATGCTGAAGAGGGACTGCGGGTTGCCAGCCGTGATGGCGTAGGAGAGACGCTGCCCTGGGTCTGGGTCAGTGGCCTGCACTGTGAGCAGCGCAGTGCCGGGCGGGCAGTTCTCCAGCACGGCGGGCCAGTACACAGGCCACTCGCTCAGGGGCCGCTGGTCATTGACGTCCTCTACCTCTACGAATACCTGTCCCAAAATAAACGCCATCAGAATTCGAGAATTTTTGCACACATGAAAAATATTGATAAAATCACTTCGCTTAAGTTTTCAGTTCCACGAAACGAAGTTTGAAATGAAAATTTGGAACCCGAACTTTTTATGTTAAAATTAAAAATCGCGAAGTCGTTAATGTGCAAGCTCCAGGAAACTCTGGGTTCAACGGGACTATATATTTACTACAGGGTGGCGCATAAGTAACGCATCTTTTAAAAATATTAATAAAGAAAACAGTATACACTGGGAATCGGTAGACATGATACGACATGTAAATAATCTTTAAGAGCTCCTCTAGCGTTTGCAATTATTCAAATCTCTTTACCTTTCATACTTTCTTCTTTGTTAATTTTTTAAAAAGGTGCGTTACTTATGCGCCACCCTGTAGTTCATTAAAACAAGTATACTCAGTTATAGAGAAAAAATACACAGAAATTGATGCTGACGCATTCGTGGGTCACTGAATGTTCAAGTTTGGGTCAACAGCATCAAAATACAAATTTGTACACTTGTACGTAAGTATATTTTACAGACGCGCCGTGGCGTCTGAGTAGCAGCTCTTTATGCCGAGAGAGAAAGGTGTGTTTAATGATCCGTATCTGCTTAGCAAAGAGAAATGGCGCTACAAAGTATCGTGAAACACGTAAAGGAATTCAGTCGTATTTCAATCTACATCTAGAGCTTAGAAGTAAAATGAGTAAAATAAATAGCTCATTCCGTGTGTTCAAGTGCTGTAGCAGAGGCGAGAAACAAAAATGTAGTTCAAAGAAGAAATTCACGTGTCGAAAAAACGTGAACAGGAGGTCGTTTGTATCGATTGAACAAAAGTTCAGAAAGGAGCAAGGGAAATAGTTATAAAAGAGAAATAAATAGCAGCAGTTTAATGGACCACCTACCACATTGATTACAGCTTGAATAAATAGCAAGCCTGCCTACTTCGACACTAAGCGCCCGCTACAACTTCCTGGAATCTGAGTCGCTGGTTGGACGAGAGCACCATAGTGATGCATGCCCCTTAGGCGAACGAATTCCGTAATGTAGACTCTACAAGATTTTGCAAACAATCTAAACAAATATTTGTTTAAAGTACGAGCAAACGTTAAGAAATGTCTTTCAACGAAGAAGGAAGAGATGTTGATGCTCGCAACTCCCTCTCCAGTTGGTCCTCCAAATTTTTGATGGGGTTTTTATCAGGGACTGTGGAGGCTATTCTATATAAGAAAATGTTCTCTTGTGATCCCTGAACCAATCTTGCACTGCATGAGACCGTTGGCTGTGAGCGTTAACGTCTTGCAAAATGCCGTAACCATCAGGAAAATGAAATCCATGGATGGGTGTGCTTGGTGACCTAGGATGTTCAAATAATCCTGAGATTTTATTTTGTTGCTGCACAAGGTTGCCGAACCTAATTCCGACCATATGAAGCACTCCCACATCATTCCACTGCCCATGGAAGTTTGTACCGTCGGAGCGATGTATGAAGGATCCGAAGCTTCATGGGCTTCCCGTCTTACTTGAACTCTGTCCCTCTCTCTCTCTCTGGAACAAAGTGAACCTCGATTCATCGGAACAAAGTGAACCTCGATTCATCGG
>VOMN01075700.1:0-12060 GCA_014899125.1 Orchestia grillus
TAGGTGTGTGTGTGTCGTGTTGAGAAAGTTATTCAGTTCTGTCTTGAAAACTTCCAGTGATTTATCAAACTTTTGTGATTTTTTTGGCAGGCAGTTGAAGAGTCAGGGTCTCCGTTTTTTTCTATTCCAGACGAGTGCAGTACGGACACGGACTGTTCATATTCAGTTCGAATGCTGCTGGTCGCCCAGGCATTGAACATGAGTACACAACTACCTTGTCGAACCAAATGTGCTGCTTTGTGCCCAATCAATATAAGGTTTTATTTCGTGAAACTCGGGGCCATTCCACTAAATTTTTTTATGTGTTGATTATACGGTGCCTCTCTTCTTAGCTAGAGAAAATTCATTTCAAGAAATTGCAGGTATTCCTAGTAGTCTAGAGGCTGAACCTCGTGAATCGTTCTAATGAAATTTTGTTGTATGCTTTCCAGTTTCTCGATGTCTCTCTAGTGCCTGGATTCCATAATAACAATACTCTGTCAGGGGTAGCACTAGCGCCCTGAACAACGCAAGCACCGGTTTCGATTCTCGTATCATTAAAACTTTCAAGATCCAACCAATTTGGCGTTGGCACGTTTTGAATGTCAAGTCAATATGTTCTTGAGAATCGTCACTTGTCCTTAATGATAACACCTAGATCCCTAAAGGAACTTTTTTCTCCATTGTCTCTTTTCTCTATTGTGTGTGTTGGCGCGTGGGGGCGGGGTGTGGTGGTGTGTTGTGTGTGTTGGCACGTGAGGGGCGGGGTGTGATCTACACGCAGCTACGAGCTCAGTTTCTTACCTCTGTGTTAGGCTTAGGTGCTTTTCTTATTTCGTTATTTTATGGAGGAAAAACTGAATATACTGTTGTGTCAATGATATTTTACGCGTTTTGCGGTAGTTTAGGAGTTATTTTCGTGCTCTAAAACAGTGAAGAGATATGACATGTATGCTTGGTGTCCATGTGCAGGTGCAGCGCCACTGCCAGCCAGGAGGACGAGGCTGTGGGCAGGGAAGTGGCGAGCGCTGGGGGGGCGCGGCGCAGCCTCGAGGGACCGAGACCATCCACCACTACCGAGCTGAGTTCGGCTGCTCATGGCAGCCCTCGTCCCTCCTCCCCTGCCCACTCCAACGCTACTCTGCACTGCGACACTCGCTTGAGTGACCAGACTACCGCTCGTGAGAACGAAGGAGAAGTAATCGAAGCAGCTGAAGGCAATATACAATTAGCTAAGTCCGCTGAGCAAAATATTGACGAGTCTATGAGTACTCAGCCTACTCTCAGTGCTCAGAAAGAAAATTCGAAGGTCTCAACCCATTCTGATTCAGATTCAGATGACGAGATTCCTGATTCTCAAGTATCCAATGAAAATGAGAACTGCAAAAATTTCAGTATGTTCAGTAGCAGAACGCGTCAAGTGCTGGGCAGCTTCAAAAGCAGTCCACGCATGGTGCCCAACATTGATGGCATTGAGCCTCTAGGAGCTGTGGCAGAGCCTGCTGCACCGTGCAGTGGTGCAGGTCTTGAAACCGTTGCTGCCGTCACCACTAGTGGAACGCCGTCCGCAGTGACAGCAGTTAAAAACTGGCCCAGTTGTCTTCAAAGTGCTCGACCTCCGAATGCTACCAAGTTAGATGAGCACCATGGTACGTTTGAAGCCCCCAGTGCTAAAGTGGACTCAGCTGCGCAAAACTCCACCGGCTCCAGTGGGGAGGCCGCTGAGTCCTGCAAGCGTCTGAAGCAGGCAGGTGACAGCCTTCAGTCTTCGAGCTTGAAGGGTGCTGCTTCTCTTGGGCTGATGGACGATAAAAAGAGTGAAGCAAACTCCCTTTCAACACCATCCAAGACTAAAGTCAAATCTGTTGATGTGTTGTCTACCCCCTCCAAAATAACTCGGTCGGGAAGAAAAATTGTGCCACCCAAGAAAGGAATACCGGAGCCCATGACCCCTCCTAGTTCTTCATTTTCTGGAAAGAAGTCAGGATTACACAATGCCACGCCGGACGCTTCGCCTTGTATGTCGAAAAAGAACAATTCTTCCATATCTCCGAGAGCTGATAATGTCCTTCCCGATTCCATTCAGAGCCTGAGCAAGGGTCAGGAAATTAGTAATTCTGAAAAAAAGCTTCCCGTAGCAAAGTCTGTCCAAAAGAAAATCAGTGATATGTTTGGGGCGAGTTCTGACATTTCGACAAGGAGCGAGTCCTCTTTTGGTTCAGACGTGTCTGCCAACCTAAACTCACCCCAAGACGAGGAAATGTTACCTGTGCTACACAGAGCAGTCACTCCTCAAAACTACTCGCGTAGATCTAGAAGGAGCAGAGCTGATGTTGCTTTTGAGCATCTCGCCGCCCAAGAACAAGAGTCAGAGAACAGAATCTCAGCTTCTGAATCTACCGTTGCTGACGAGTTTTCTGGTCTCACGTCAAACATTGAAAGGAATTTTAAAAAGCCTGTGGAAATTTCAGGGAAGGAAACTCCAGTTTTGGAGAAGGAAGTCATTTCTGGAACCAATGAAGAATCGTCGTCCGAAAGTCGTGACAAGTCGGAACTGGGGAAAAATATTGTAGAAAAGAATAAAACTCCTGATGGTGTACCAAGTACATTAGTTGTTCCAGTGACGCAGATTGCTTGTATTGATGAGAGCATCTCTTCGCTTGACACAGCTAGTCAAAGTAAAGCGCAGGAGCTCCCGTCCGATTGTCAGGGTAACGAGCAGGAGATCTTATCGAATTGCTCAAGTCAAAAACTGGCTGATGACGTAAGCGAGAGATTGACACGGGCAAAACGCGCGAGAAAATCTGCTACAAAGAATCAAATTTTACGCATTGAGAATGAGGGGGATGAAATGGAGAAAACTAAGCATGGGGACTCGTCCTGTACCGTGCCTTGTGATTCAGATGATGAAACACTGGCGCAGAAGCTACAAAATACCGAGCAAAGCGCTGTGATGCGCGTAAGTTTACGAGACTGTGAAAAACATATTTCAGAAAGTAAAGATTGTTCAATGAACCAAAAGTCTCGACAAACTATTGATGTTGGTTCTCAAGAAGACGAGTGCAATCAGTCACGAAGCTTATCCACTAATTCAAACGAAGCTCCTTTATTGAATACTAAGAGAGGACCCGGGGGCAAACCTGACGCAAGTGGTGATGCATTGCCTGCAGAAAACCAGCGGGGACGAAAACGTCGTCGTGACGTTCTTGATGACACGGACAAAGCTGTGAAGCGGAGGAACACCCGCAGCCAGCACGACCCTGCCACGACCAATGTGAAGCTCAACGATTATGTCATCATGAGGCGTGGCATCAAAAGAAAGGCTCACGACTCTGATGTCGAGCCGAGGGGCGGCGACACAGGCGCGAGAGAGCCTGTGCCCGCCAGTAGTGCTGGTCACAGCTCTCCTCGAAGCGACCGCATTTCCGTGGAAAAAAGCCCAGTTTTACGAGAAGTTTCCACTGGGAAAATTGAAACATCAGTTGGAGACGATTCTACTAATAATGTATCTGTTAATAAAATGTTGTTTGACAGTCAAGATCAAGCTTCAGCCAAGGAGCTTGACGCTTGTGTTTCTTCCAGCAAAAATCCAAAATTATTGGAGGCTCCCAGTACTGACGCTGCCCTAAGAGATGTTAACGAGGACAGTTCAGCTCATGACGAGCAAATGTCTGTAAGTGCTACTAAAAAAACTGGTGCTGTGTGTTCTGGAGGAGTGATGAGTGAAGGTGTTCTCAATGACACTTTAGATGCCTCAGTGTCTGCTGATGCAGATAAGTCAGGCACTTCTTCAGGGGAAAAGAATAATGCGAGTGACGTACATAAAAAAAATTCACTAGTCATCTCTCTTGATCCTCGAAACAAGGATGAGCAGCAATTACTACCAAAAAAACCGGACGAATTAGAAGTAGAAAGTTCGAAAATTCTTAGTGAAAAGGATTCGCCCATGAATATTGATTATACAAATGAAGAGGCTGAGGAGCCGTTGTGCTCACCCGTGGTGCAGAGGACAAGTTCGGAGAAGAACGGAGCAACTGCCAGCAGCAGCAGCAGCAGCCGGGATGCGACGCCAGGCCCGGACAGGCGACGCAGCGTGCTCATCAAGGGCGGCAGGTCACGGGCTGCCCTCATGGTGGCCTGTGCCCACAGCAAGATGGTCGCCAGCTCCCCTGCTGCCACACTCACTCCCTCCAGAGGTGGGTTCACTTCAGTCCAGCTTCTCTTCCTTCTTTGCCCTCTCCTACTCTATCACTTTTACTCATGTGACTCGAGTGGTGAAGCTCTTCTCTTTGTGGGCATTGTGAAATGGAAGCTATTTAACGGCCACTTCTCTTAAGTCAAATGGTACGTTGCCATGTTTAATTTATATCATTATCATTACCTCTTGCAACTGACGCACAATTGGATTTTTGTTTATTATATGCACACATATATACTGTGAGTTCTTCCGCTTCATCCACCCATTATAATAAGAAAAATTGCCATTTAAACGCTCTTCAATGATTGCAACTGTAGTAGCGTAAACTATGAAACTAATGTTTAAAGCGGCAGCGAGTGTGTTACAGAGGAGTGGAATGGGCAGTTCTTGGTGACTAATTGCTGCAGTCATCTTAATTTCAAGTTAATATCTTGGGTGAAAGCTAGTGGGCGTAGCTTGATCTGTACATCTGCAGGAATAGGAAGAATATTTGCAGTGCATCCAGAAATCGCTGGAGCCGTGCTGATTGTTAGACTCGAGTGAATTGCTGCGTGGTGGTGCAAAGCTGAGGGGTGCGCCAGCTTACGCTAATTGGTGCAAGTGTCGCAGAAAAGGTATAATTGTGCACAGCAACCACGTGTTCTCTAATTGGATTAGTGCAGCGACTAGTTTCTTCTCTTGAAGGGCTTTTGCAAACTAGTCCCGTCCTGAGATTGTGCTCTAAGTGGCATGTGAATGCATTGGACAGAATGTGATCACTGACCTCACTGAACAAAGAAGAGAGCCGTGTTGACCTTGTCAGTGTGCGCTCCTCTTGCGGGGCACTAATTGATTTGAGAGTTTTTTGTTGGTTTGGCCAGCAGGTAAATTGACTGGAAAGATTTTTGTTGGTGTAGTCTGCAGATAAATTACGTGAAGAGTTTCGCATTGCTGTTGTGAGCCTGTAAATTGACTAGGAAGTTTCGCATTGGTGTTGTAAGCCTGTAAATTGACTAGGAAGTTTTGCATTGGTGTTGTTAGCCTGTAAATTGACTAGGAAGTTTTGCATTGGTGTTGAGCAGGTAAATTGATTGGAGAGATTAACACAGTTTGTGTGAGCAGGCACCGACTCTCCGCCGGTGACTGAGGGTATCGGTCTGGCCGAGAGGGCTCGCTGCACGCCTCCTGCCGCCAGGGCCCTGCGCCGCAGCGGCACGTACGTACGACGCCTTTGCTTTTTTGCTACGCTAGCCCTCAAATAATCTCGTCTTCTTATGTCATCGCTCAAATAATCTTGTCTTCTTATGTCTTCGTTCAAATAATCTTGTCTTCTTATGTCTTCGCTCAAATAATCTTGTCCTTGACTTGGGACTGGGCATTGGGGGCTCTGTGGGTCTGTTGGGGGGTGGTCTCTGTGTTGGAGACGATGGAGGTCTGTAGTGGGGGTAGACTGGGCGAGTAGTGGGATTGCGATAATTTCTTGTTGTAGAATATAGTCCTCGGTAACGGTGGATCAACTAGTAGACTAGTAATAGTGATAGAAGCCACAGACACAGGCAGTAGCACTACCACCTGTGCCGCGATGATTGTGTGAACCTTGTGTGTTGGAGCGTTAGGCTACCGTACGTGAAAAACGATTAGCGGGGTCGAATGTAATTTCGATGTCATGATGGTTCTTACGATGATCAGGAAATGCTGATTATTTTGCTGGTGCTTATTTTTTGAGTTGGAAGAATTGACCCTCCTATGCTAATGTCAGATACCAATAAGGTTTTTGTTGATGAACAGTCATTCCATCCACAAACTAACTGGTGGGGCAAAGTTTTGGGCGAAAAGAAATTCATAAGAAATAGTGTGATGTGACTGCGCTGAGTACCAGGCATACAACGGGTCAAATTAATATTCGTAACGGGCCAAAGGATTTACATTTTTCCCATTAAATACGTTTCGGAAACCCTTGGAGAGTTGCGAGTACTACTCCTACATAAGGAAGGGTAAGATAAAAAAAAGTAGATAATGTTTAGTGAACATGAATTTATTTGATGAAGTTCAATTAATAGGTAATGTTCAGTGAACATGAATTTATTTGATGAAGTTCAATTAACAATTGAAATAACCATACAGGTAGGCAAGAAAGTATTGGCAACAAAGTTTTAAATCGTTGAATGACTCAATTCAGTACCACCGGTTTGTTGGAAATAAACGAAATTTTGTTCTTATGTATTCTAGAAAAGTCCAAAACAGTTTCCGTAGTCCAAAAGGGTATGTTGACCGGCTTGGTTTTCAGTGAGGTAACAGACTCTGCCCAAAAAACAAGTCTCAGAATTCTCACCATGTTAAACTCCTAAGACACAGTATTCAAGTGAAGAGTATGATTATAAAGGAACATAAGGCTGGCACCGGCTACAGGAATATTTCCAGGAAATTCTTTATTCCTATCAGTACTGTACAGGTCATTATAAATAAATGAAAATCCAGAGGGAGTGTGGCCAGTAAAGCAAGACCGGGTGCTCCAAACAAACTATCACGACAAGATCGCTCAAAAATTGTCACAATGGTTAAGAAAGACCTTCAGATATCACACCGAGAATTAGCAGAACATTGGTCATCAGCAGAGGTGAACGTATCGAAGCAAACCATTGACAATGTTCTGCGTGAAGAAAACCTGAAGAAACGCGCTGCTCCAAAAGTCCCAATGCTGAAGAAAGAACATGTTGTATCTCGATGGCAGTATGCAAATGCTCTCATCAACGAAGGGATGACTATTTTGACAATACGCTATGGTCAGATGAGACAAAAGTCGACCTGTTCAGCAATAGTTACAATAGGACTGCTTAACTAAATCCGAATACTTCCATGCAACGTCAAAACATCCTACCCACAGTGAAGCCTGGCAGTGGAAGCATCATTTTGTGGAATTTTTTTTCCGCTGCAGGCCCAGGACGACTCCATGTCATCAAAGGAACCATGAATTTGTCCATTTTGCCTGAACATTTGATGCCTTCTGTTCAGATGCTCGGGTTGAAAAGANCGGGTTGAAAAGAACTAAATGGGTGTTTCAACAAGATAATGACCCTAAGCACATGTCGAGATACACATCAGAGTGGCTCCGTAGTGAGAGGGTTTTAGACTGGACTTCACAACCGCCAGATCTTAATCCAATTGAACATGTTTGAAAACATTTGGAGATTCTAGTTAGAATAAGGAAACCATAAAATCTGGCTGAAATGGATTGGATTCTGCCTTGAAGAATGGGAGAAAATACCTCTGGATTTCAGCAAAACCCTCATCTCTTCATTCCAGCATTGCCTGCGAGCGGCTGTAGCTAATAAGGGCTGTGCGACTAAATATTAATATAGTTGAATGTTATATCACCAATACTTATTTGCCGCCCTATTTTCTATTTTTGTTATTGTTTGAAAATTTTCAAGTAAATTCTTGTTCGCTAAACATTACATAATGTGTTTGACCTATGTCCTTTCTTATGTAGGACTCACAATTCTCCAAGGTTTTCCGAAATATGTGTAATAGCAAAAAATGTAAATTATTAGGTATGGTACGAAAACTTATTTGACCCATTGTAAGGTGCCGCGAGACAGAATGCCATTGGTCAATATGTACAAGCCAGTTGCCACTGGACGCAATAGATCAGTGTAATTGTCACGCTGAAGGTGAGGCTCAGTGGGCACATTGTCACGCTGAAAGTGAGGCTCAGTGGGCACATTGTCACGCTGAAAGTGAGGCTCAGTGGAGACATCTGAAGTATCACCTGCCCCCTTGTGCCCCCAGACCACGCGGCCAGCAGCTCTGGCGACACCGGCCGTCCCCTACCGCCTCTCCCGGGAGCAGCATCCTCAAGAAGTCAATTGTGGACTGTGAGTTGAGTGGACTGCGTGGTGTGGTGTGGGCAGTGGTAGTGCCGTGTTATGGTCTTCACTAAAATTGTCCTGTATTTCATTATCTGATAGTTTATTCTATGTGAATTTCACTCATAACTAACGCCAGCTTATCAAGCATGGGTGACGAGACGTCTGTTGTTGGAGTTCATGAGAACTGTTATTTCTGGTACGTTGTGTTAAAAGCCTTAATCTCATGAGATATGAAGCGATGTCGAGGTTACCTGTAAATGCTTCAGTTGTTTTTGCTCTGTTTTTAATGACTTGGAAACTGGTTGGTTGTTCTTTCTTCGTCGTGGGTTGGGAGTCGCTGGGACGTCACTTTTTGTCTTCACTTTTGGAAGCCAAGTTGAATTGGTTCATATAAAAATCAGCATGTCCGTATTACTAGTTTTTGATCTATATTTAGAAGGAGACCAACACTCACAGGTCGAGCCATCAGGATATTATTTGTGTTGTCCAGCTGGCAGCAAAGGTCGGCGTGTGAGCTTCGCAGACCCGCCGGTGTCCAAGAGCGTAGTCATCGTGAGCGGGGAAGCCCCCGCCGGGGGGGAACTGTGCCTTAGCCCCCGTGGGCGCCCCGCCTCCCTCAGCGTGCGCGCCCAGAAGCGCCTCGACATGAGCCGTGCCGCCGCCTCGCCGCCCTCGCAGCTCCTGCACCACTCCAAGCTCACCAAAATTGTGGATCCTTCTTCCCTGCCGCAGCAACCTTCGCCGTCGTGTAAGTTCCGTCTTTATTTCAGATAAAGAACTTTTTAATTGACCAGAGTTTTTCATTTTGCATTCTTGCCACGTAAAATTTTTTTGCGTGTTGATTTATATTTGGCGAAAAATTCAATTTAATTTTTGTTTCATAATTTACGTCGATGGTGATGTCTAAATTTCCTTGAAACCATATGAGTTTTCCTCTCAGCATTGGCCCAGTTGGTGGAGACTGGCCAACCCAGCGACGACACCAGCTCGAGTGATGCCATCTACAAGAGCTTAGCTCGCTGCTCCGCCTCGGTGTCGTGCCTCCTGGCCTCACTGACGAGTCCGGCCTTGACCGCGTCTTTGGAGGCCGTGCTGCTCAACCGCGGTCTGGTCACAGTGGGCCACGTGGCGTGTCTCACTCAAGCAGACCTGTCTGGTCTGCCTATCAGGCCGCCCAAGGTCCAAACAACAGTCGCTGCTCTACGACATTTTCAGTCGACGCTGAGGTGCGCAGAGGCTGCTTCGGCCAGTGGTCACCTGCTTTTTTTTGTTTCTTACAGGATGGGTTAACACATCTCTCTCATGCTTGATGTTAACTGTTTCCAGTTAGGAAACAAAGAGTGTTGAGTTTTGTTCTTTGTTTGATATTTAGTCACAATCGTGTAGAAGAGTCGTGAGATTGAATGTCTATTTTTAAAGCTCTCGTGTTGGGATTGGCCACGTATCAAAATGTGTAGATTCAGAAGAAAACTCATTGCATGTGAATAAGGTATTCGATTGCTTAACTTGAGAGTAGAAAAGAATTGTTAGCCTGTTTCTATGGACAGAATATTCATTTCGGTCAGCTAAAGTTATGGAGGTAATAACCTGGCGAATAGCGAGGTTGAGCAAATATTCTGTGTTGATGTGAGAGGTGAGAGTGAGAAGGAAGAACCTAAGGTGAGGCGAGCTGTGATGTGCACGAGTGTTGTGTCAGAGGGTTTGCGGCAACGGTCTGGCTCATTGCTCTATAACAGACTAGATAAAGTTAAGAACAAGGGTATATTGGGATTTATCTTTTTATAATCTGTGTTGAATTTATGTTTAAAATTTTTGTGTTTGATATTCCAGTGGTGCTGCTGACGACGCTGCTGGCAAAGATAGCTCGGAGTCAGAGCTTTGGGAGCTCACTAGGGAGGGATCTGTGGACACTTCAGTCACGGATGTCTGCGAAGGGAAGTCGCTGCAGGACAGCGCTGAGGCTGAGATGCTGGCCTCCAGTGACGGGGCTCGCTGGGCAGCTTCACCACCACCACCTGCTGCTGCTGCTAAGGCGCCCTCGCCTCCAACTGAGGAAGGAGCATCGTGCGATCCAGCACCTGCCTCGCACCTTCAAACTCAAACTACTGTGTCCGATCAAAGTGAACTTCCTGATAGATCCGAAGAGAAGTGTCTTGCACCGTCTTACAGCGTAACTAATAATCTGACAGAAAGCGAGTCAAAATCTGTTGGAAACACTTCTGGCTCAGACGAGTATAACATCGCTGAATCATGTGAAGGTGAAAATCTTCTCAATCAGAAAGTTTCGAGCAATGACGATGTGGGGAGTGGTGGAGTTCGCGCCTCAGAGCCGAGTCCTTCAGAAGCAGTTGTTGAAGGTGGCCATGGAGGTGAGCAGGAGCGCCTTTTGAGTGAAAAGATACCAAATGTGACAACTGCTCAAGAGTGTGGCATGTCTCACGATGCTCCTGTTGAGGACAGTCTCCAACTTGAGGAAATTAAGGACAATGTCCAACCTGAGCACCTTGAAGACACCGTCCAGCCTGACCAACTTGAGGACACCGTCCAGCCTGACCAACTTGAAGACGACAACAGCGACAAGGAGAACTCCTCCCCTCCACGTCCCACCACCAGCGGGGCTGGCGCAGCTGCAGGGCTGCGGTGAGCAATAATTTACTTATTCAGCCGTCAAATTCGTGTAGGTGCAGGTCTGTGAGGGCTAGCGCCGTATGGAGCGTTATGTTCAAATCAGTATTTTCCTTTCAGTTAATACTCTACATTCCTCTCTTATGAAACGGTAGCTCTGTCAGGAACACTTTTCTAACTTGTGATTGTAATTAATGAAAAGATCTGAAACTAATTACTATTCGCTGGTTCCTCTGTAGAATTTTTTATGTTTACCCCTCGTTGTTTGTTGCAGGGCAGAATGCTGTGAGTAACTTGTAGCATGCTATAGAATTATAGAAGACATTGGTTTATTCTTGGTTTACTATGGTTTATTCCTTAAATGAACAGATTTTTTCAGTGTAGCTGCTCCTCGTCGTGTCTTTTGAGGTCCACTATTCATAAACGAACCAGGATGACTAAAATGTTGTCTTGTCCTATTTTGTTAGATAGGAGATTTAGCTTCCTCTGGATCACAGTAATTTACGATACGATGTTCAAAATTCTAATGTACGACACTGATTGTAGGTAAGCCCTGCTCGCATAATGTTCTGTTTGGTGGCTCGTGAAAAGTGTGGCAGACGAAAAAAAATTGTGTATTTATAAAATTACTCGATGGCTGTTATTATACTAGAAGGAACAGTGATCATTTGGCGCTGCGCTTTTGATCGTCAAGACCTAGGTGGCAGTTTCTGCTAATCTTGCCCTCTCAACCGCTGTGTTCTATTCTTTATACTCCTCTCATAATGAGTCAGCTCTACGAAATCCATTTTATAACTCATCGAGTGTTTCTTCAGACCCCGGTGGGGTTTGGGCTCAAAGAACGCAGTAAACGATATTTGTGGTGACGCGAGTGAAAGAATGTAAAGTGAGGTGTGTTTCCTATAGGAGTGGCGTGATGCCGTCAGTGAAGGCAGCTGCAGGGGAGCTGGACGCTCTTGTGCCTCTGAGGGGCGAGGGACAGCGTCAGGTGCTCGCTGAACTCGCTGTAGGCCTGGAGCGCGGGTCTGATGAGGAAGACGACGAGACGTCCTCATGTTGTGACCAAATGACGCCTTCTTCTCAAGAAATGTCTTCGAAACCCACCTCTTCAGTCTTGGCTCTCAACACGAGGGCTCAACACGAAGGTAAATGTATTTCAATTCTCTTGGGAGAAGGTAAGCTGGTTGTGAATGTTCATCAAACGTGTCTTTAATTTGCGTGTCTATCATGTAGGTAATATTTTTTATATTTGCTGCATTGATTTAAAAGCTCTGTGTTAGATTTGTCCTAATTGAAAAAATCTCTTTTTGAAAATGTATCATTTTCTGTTTGGCTACGTATTTTTTAGAGCCTTTAAAATGGTCATCTACTGTATTGTGTTTAGCGCTGATTAGAATGTGACACTTGAGT
>VOMN01075706.1:0-12430 GCA_014899125.1 Orchestia grillus
ACGGCTATTTTTCCTAACGTAGAAACTAAACACGGCGGGGTAGTCCGTGATTGCAGGGCTGTCAATTATGTTGAAAACACAGGTTTTCAGGCTGCTACAAAGTACATCAGGAAATAATTTGAAAAAAAATACACGGATAAAACTTAAGGTCCAACACAACGCTCGGTTTTGAAGAATCAAAGCAAAACTTCATATGTGTCAAAAACTTTATGAACAGTTGATACGGTAAGTCATTTCGCTTAATGCAAGTGACAAATTATTTTTTTTTCGGCAACGATGATAATTGGAATTATTTGTTCTACTTATTCCAAGATTACAAAATATTACAAAAGCCACTTAAAAACTTTCACCCTCGCATCCACAGCACAAAGGCAGTACGCTGACGCTATCTCGATATAACATCCTGAATTCTCGTCGATAACTTGAAATATTTGCTCTCATGCGAGTAAAAGAAATGAAACTCAAACATTATAATTCATTTGAAATCACTGTAGAATCATATGAAAACGGATCATATCTTCCCTCTCTTGAATGTACACGACGTGAAATAAATCTTAGGTGTTTCCTTACTGTCTCTTTCAATTATTATGGTAACGTGCATGTCTAATTTTTTTCAATTTCACGCTTAGCTCAGTCGCACATTCTGCCTCTGGCCCTCATTTACGCAGTCATTGACGACTCCTGGAGGCCGCTGAGCTTTTTTGGCGAGCTGAGAAATAATGGCGCAATCTCCCTGTACCAACAACACCATCACCATCCGAAAGTGTCTATTTTAAGTCAGAAGTTCCACGAGTACATTGAAAAAAGAAGTTTAATTTGACGCTCACCTGATAATTAATGCAAAAGCACTAAATATTCAGGTATTGAACACGAATAAAAAAAAACAAAGTTAGCGCGTTCTTCAACAACACGATTTTTTTAAGTATCCATGTGAGCCTAAAAGCATCGGTATTAAAATTGAATTCATCAGAAATTCCCCGCGCGTAAATGCAAGACAAGCTTTTAAGATATGATTCCCTGTGCCGTCTTGTAATAGCCTCATTTTTATCATCTTTTGAACAGCACTACTGAAGTTTCATTCACATACTAGCCAGCAAAAGTAGCTTTTGAAAACAAGTTTTTCTGCTATCTGCTGATAAAATAAATAGGGCGACCTTCACTGTCGTAGTTCAAAGATCTTACGGATATATACTGGCCACAGTGGCGCAATTGTGACGTCAGGGTGAAAGGGTTCACTACAGAGTTATTACTGATTATGTGTTCGTCGCTTTTAGATTAAAGTAACTCCTGAATCTTAAATCTGCATTCGGAATAGTTTTCACATTTGATGCGGCTATTCAACAAACAACTTCTCATTGCTACGAAAATATCCTAAGTACGCTGGACACGAATGAAAAAAAAAGACTCGTAACCCGAGTTTGTCTCTATTTTTTACTGTAAAATTTCTATTCTGAAAATTTAATACAGCAATTTCCTTTCTTTGCTGCAGAACATAAGCATAATTTTAGTACGGGAAATTTAATTTTGATGTGGCTTTTTAATACCAACTCGATGTGGCTTGTGAAAGTGTTTAAACTAATTTAATTGATGAGCTAGCCCATTTCTCGCATGCTTGGACAACGATTAGGTTTATCTTAAATACGATTTGTATATGTACATAACCATTTGCTGGGGCTGATGAAAATGATCATTGTGAAAAAATATTTGCACAATGATTCCATCTAATAAAAGACATGAGATCAGGAATTCTTAAGATGTTTTTTGTTCAAAAACTCTCCCATAAACGATAAAATTTTCTTAACATTTGACTTCAGATTCACGACCCTACTGTTAAATGTTCTGCTTATCAACTGAGAAGAGTGTGCGGCTGTTACTCAAGTCAGTTTTCGACCACGAGGGGCTCGAGTGTTTGAAAATTTCGGAGTCTTCGGTTTCAATTTTTTTTACACCTCTCCCAAGGCCACATCCATTTGACAGATCTTAAATATGAAGCATAAAATGGTTAAAGAAAATAAATGTAGAGGATCAGCAACCAAAGTAAACATTAAAGAAAAAAATTCCTAATAAGCTCTATTTCAACATTAACATGAATCATTTGTTAGCGTTTATCTCTTCCTTGGGATCCATTACTTATTTTCCTAGCGAAAATATACAGATTTCAAATAATTTTATCTTAATGGAAAGGTTGACGGTCCAGCCAACAGGCTCAAATGAGGGAAAATTGGTCTGAAAATGCTGGACCTATAACTAACATCGCACAATGATTTAAAAATTGGAAGCACGTACATGCCTAAAAGAGAGATCTAGCTCAATGTTTGAAATTACCCCCGGAGTTCGACCAAATTGGACATGTTCAGATACCCCAATTGCGCTGAAATCCATTGGAGCGACGTCTGTTGATGCGAGCGGCACCAGTAAATTTACCTGACTATCACTCGACAATGGCCCAACAATATCATTAATTATGCAGTCAGCGTTGACGAAATTCGCTGTCTGATTGGCAGGCCTAACTGCACTGCAAGTTCTTTTAAAAATTATTTTGGGCTCACGAAATTACTCCTGAAAGCCCTGTACCCACAAGATCAAATTTGCCGGTGTGGCTTCAAGATCAGTGCGATTGAGTATCGGTAGGTGATACTGTATAGTTTCTCTGTAATTTTTCAACCATTCTATGTTTTTTGTGTTCATTGAGTGGAAGGGATGTTATCCCTTTCGCACCCATGCTAAAGTATTCGATATTGACTTAAAAGCGAAACAAAACACCTAAGAGTCAATACATCAAAATTACAACCTTGTATCGTTTNAGCTTTAGTTAGATTAAAACATTCTCCTACTGGTTCACGTTCGAATAATGTTGGTTTTCATCTTTCTGTTGACCTAAAGAGCGTAGAAAACCAAAGTGTTTTCCTTGAGAATTGCGCTATATTTTTAAATGAAAAAGATCCCTAAACTAGTCAAGTGGGCTCTGTATGGGACTTGTTAACCATTTTCGTATTGTTCGCGACCGTGAGCCGACTAAAAAAAATCTCCATGGCAATGCAAAAATTTTATACCATGCTCCCAATAGGGACTACTTGAATAGTTTCGTAGCCCTTCCTATTTACAATAGTGAAGCAAATCTCAATGAAAATGCTCCGAAGGTTTGACCTCCCAGATTGTTCAAGAGGAATACTAAAATAGCACAGGAATATTCTACTAAGAGGGCCTCTCGGTTGACTGCATGGTCGAATTAATTAGACTAAATACATTGATGGATTACCTGAACATTTTGTCTCCTATTATCATGATAATTTGGAAGAAAATTCCACGTTCACGCAGGAAAATCCTCCCGTACACAGAGCAGCTAGCGTAAAGAGATTCTTCAGTGAACAGAACATTGCATGTTTGATTGGCCTGCCTGGTCACCTGACCTTAATTCCATCGAGATCGTGTGGCACCATATCAGGCAACAGCTACCGAAACCATAAATATTTTTAAAACATCAATAGTCTTGATCAATTTTGGGCTAAGATAAAAAGAATTGGGACTATCTCTCTCTCTCTCTCTAGATTACTGTCAGATATTAATCAAGCAATAGCAAAACGATCGCATGATCTCAAATCTCAGAAGCGTTATGCTTCCAAATAGTGACAAGTTGGGTGGGTTTTGAACACAATTTGGTGCTAGAATTTCATTAAAATTACATTTTTTATAGACGAGGGTTGTTTCTTGGTTTTCTTGATTTTGTCTTCCTAAAAAACTAACGGGAACACCAGCATAATTTCATTTAGAAGTCATAAATGTATTTAGTTTTTAAATGAGAAATGATGCCGAATCAAAGGGTACATAGCACAATAAGGTTAGCTAACTTAAATTTAGCGTAATTATTAAAAAATTAGTGAAAAATTTACGAGCATCGACGTCGACGATGCGTTTGCTCCTTTTTGCGCTCTGGATATTTTCTTGGCAACATGTATAATCAATTCTTCTAAGAAGGGCAAAAATAACAGAGCACAAATCAATACTTCATATCATTTTGCAGGCCCTTAACCCTTCTGAACAAATTCAGACCATCAAAGGGCTGTAGATCCTGCAAAAGGCTCAATGAGCGTCTTTTCAGAACGCTCACTCGCGTGTTTCATGAAGCATATGGTTGGTTACGGGAACAATATCGAAATAAAATTAATATAAGAATTCGGCTGAGAGAATTCAACTGTACATGTTGGAATCTGTAAATTTTTTTGTTCTTTAGGAGCGTAGAAATTCGAATTACAGAAAAAGTAACGGCATTCTATAAGCTAGAGAATTCTCGAGCACAGTCGAACGAGACTATGGTGCAAAGAATTTGTGAACAATCCCCCAAAAATGAATCAACTGCATTGTCAATTACATTGGTGCTACAACTCCAACGTTTGTAAATTTTTACGTGTGAAACCCACTTTGCATTAACGAACTCCACTAGTTTTAAACCAATTTAACTCGGTCTTTTCATTTCTTTAGTCGCTGGTTTAAAGTTCGCTTTTCATTCGCCTTTAATTGTTTAAGCTTTTCATAGGCCATCCCTACATTAAATTTGATGTTAAGAGCACAAAGCCCTGACATATTTAGCGTCCAATGGGAGCTTGACTCGAGGCCGCAGCTCCGTGCCCGCTGTGGCGCACGGCGGCCGAGGGAGACAGCTGTCAGGAGCAGCGCTGAGGTCCATTGCGCACCGCTGGCCGGCGGTCAGTGCGGCTTAAACGCTTCTCCGCTCAATGGACCAGCCCTATTGAACAACTAGGGGGCAAGCGCATTCCACTACTAGGGGGCAAGCGCATTCCACTACTATGGGGCAAGCGCATTCCACTACTATGGGGCAAGCGCATTCCACTACTATGGAGCAAGCGCATTCCACTACTATGGGGCAAGCGTATTCCACTACTATGGAGCAAGCGCATTCTACTACTATGGGTCAAGCGCATTCCACTACTATGGAGCAAGCGCATTCCACTACTAAGGGGCAAGCGTATTTGACTACCGTGCTGAGGTACAAATCGGTTAACACGACGTTTTCACGCTATTCACATTTTCAAATCTCGAATGCTGCAACAATGCGTAGTGATAAGTTTGGGTTTTTTATAAGATTCTTTGGCTAACTAGATGGACGAGGGGTCGCATACCTGATTAGCCTAAGGGTGATAACATTGAGGGCAAGGAAGCACAATAAGTGAGTGAGAGAGTAGGTGATAACATGTACATACAATATCAGTGAAATAAAATTCCCTATATGACAAAACAAATTATAATAAAGTCAAAAGTTATATTAAAATTAACAAAGGTGGCAATGTTTTCTGACTCGGTATGAATTCAAACCTGTATATTCGAATCTAAATTAGAATATTAGAATAATAAACTATTAAACACTTTCTAATAGTCACAACCTGACGTATTAATTCAAAGCCGTGCAGCAACACAGCAACTCTCACGTAAAGTGTTGACATCTTCTTTTGTAAAGTAATTTATACATGTGCCACATGTGTGTTATCATAATTTATGATTAACTCATCCTTTTCATTTAGAAGCCGATGTTCATATTTCATTCGGTCAGATTTTTCCCGTAATTCAATTTCTGTTGAAAAGTAAATGAATTTTTTCTATTTCCTGTCGAGAGGAATTAAACGTTCCTTAGGAGCCCTGATTTTACCGTGGAATACTGTCACTCTTTTGCGGAAAATTTGATGAATTGTGAACTTGGGGTTGAAGTGCTTTGCACGCTACTGCTATTTTATTTATGAGTTCTTCGGTAGCTCCTCTTGTGCAGTAAGTCGTCAACAAACTATATGGAAATGAAGGTAGCTACGTCTCCAGTATGACATTCAGTTTGAGCGTTTTGAGCTCAAGATCATTTCAAAAAATTCGTGAAATTCAGCAAGATCAAATTCAAAGGCGCTTAGCAACATTATAGAAGTTAAAGAGGCTGAAAATTATCGTGTTACTAATTTTAAAAGGCATGCACTCGTACATCATTGAAAAAATATATGTATTGTGGATTCATAGGAATTCTAAGTTACGGAGAATCAACGGAGAAATATTGAAAATGAGCGAGAGTTAACAGTTAAAGCAGTGCAGCTCAACTCACAAGGAATAACTTTTTAATATAATTAATACTGATATTATATTTAACTGTCAAGAGTTTAATCAAAACTACTTTATGCTAAATGAAAACTCTTAGGAAAAATTGTATCTCAGAAAAACCAAGGAGTGAGTCGAAAACAAAATGGGACGGCACAGTTTGAAGACTCAGCCGACTCAAATGTAGACTCGGAATTCCTAGTCTTAAGAATAAACAAATACGCAGGAAATGGCTGAACGAGGCCTCGTACTGAATAGCTCGCGGAGCACAGGCTACAGTTCTGAGGCACCTCGGTTTGCACGGAGGTTATGGAAATACAAAAGGTTTATTAGTAAAGGCGATATGACCGTACCAGGAATGGCTTAGTAAAGTCCATGCGAATTGAAATTTTCTACTTATTCTTGTATGTTAGACTATTTACAGGACTGATTTCACATTAATTACTATTTTAGACGTTAGAATAATCGGTGCTTTATGATTAAAAAAATAGAAATGAGCACGATGATTGTGATTGTCTATGATTGTGAAATGTATGCTAATGGTAGAAACAGAAAATTTCATCAAAATTGAGGAGCGAAAAGTTGTGTATCATAAATTAAATGTATTGCATTGCCCCACAGCTTTTGCTATCTATCGGAACCTCACTCACTTTTGGTTATTGGAGTCTTGGCATTCTTATTTTGCAATTTTACACCTTCCCTATTGTCCCAGAGTTCTAAACAAATAAGGTAAGTGTGAAAACGTCCAAAAATACCCACATACTCAACAAATCATTTTCGTGTTTATCAGTTTTACCTTATACAAAATTGGACGAATCACTTAATTTAATTTGAATATTTTAGAGAACGTATCTGTTGGTAGACTGTACCGGCATCTACATTGTACTCTCGATCGAACCAGTTTTGTAAATAAATCTTCTTTTCTTCCATCACTCATATGTGGAAGCATCGTAAATACGAGTATTAGACGTACGTGAGATCAACATCGAAATAATTGTAAAATGAACCATCTGTTCATGGTCAATTCGTTCGCTACGAATCCTGGACGCAGAAGAACAATCGGCCTCGCCAGTTCTCTTCAATATCTTTGTGATAGGATGCTTCATTGCCAAGCTCTTTTCTTATAAAATTTTGCCCAATACTGCACCGAAATCATTAATTTGGACTAATTCCCGGCTGTATCCTGAACAAGAGGGCCCGTCCAACTCAAATTAAAAGTCCTTTCATTGTTCGCGAGTTGAAGGACTGATGATTAATTCGTTCATCGCCGATGAAGTTCCCTCTCTCAATTTCTTCTTCATTAGATGTACGAGTCGGCCTCGAGTCCCGTAAAATACCAAAAGATTAAGGACAGATAGCTGTTCCTTCAGTTCATGACGCGCTCAGTGAAAAGAACTGAAAAATGACCAAACGAAGTTGTGGTTACCACAGAACTCACTTTCAAGGTTGAGGAGAACTGGAATTCACGATGCACTAAGAGCTCAAAGCGAATCGTGAATAACTATTAATATTATAATAATAATAATATTACCGGCAGAAATTCATTTGTTCTGATAACACTGCCTTAATTATAATAATTATTATAATAGTTCCTTAGATGATTACCCTTGTACGTGGTAAAATGTTTTGCAATGATTCTACGTTTAATTTTGTCCCTAATTTCCAACACCCTCTACATAAATGTTTCAATCATTATAGGAAAGAGTGGTTAGGTGCATACAAAACATTTTTTGAGAATGTTCAAATGTGGAGATTGTTGGAACTATACAGTGGTAATAAAAACACTTCATATTTTGTATGATATTAAATTCGGCATCGTAGAAGCATGTGATCTACTATCAGAGATGATCATGTGATGTATATTTATCACTACAGAGGTTTGCAGACTCTATTTATCGCGGTGGTGAAACATTTTCACATTATTACACTCTCCCTCACTAGATAAAAATACGAATAATTATTCAATATTTTCCCAAATTTCTTGTGCTCTTGGGCAGATTAAAGCAGTCATAATAACTGAAGAATCCCAGCGCATTGAGATCGAGAAGAGTGATGGTACCCATGAGCAACATTGGGTGCACTGTTGACTTGCACCCGCCCTTGACGTCACTAAATATCCAAAAAAAGTAATTCATTCGCTGGGCGTCGTCCCACATTTGCTATATTCTGGGTATAAACTTGCTCCTGGACAAGATCCTATTAAACACCCATTTTTACCACATGCGGTGGAGTATCACTCGGCATGTGAAATCTGAAAATATCACGCTTCAAGCATGGTTGGCTCTTAAAATATTTTGCGCATAATACCTCTAAAATTACACTACCATTTCAAATGAAGATAATAGATTCTCGTGCAAAATTCACGATAGCTCAAGTCTAGTCTCCCCCACCAAATGACATCTTCCTTCACGCACTAGCAGCTCGCCCCCACGGAACTCTACGGACTCTCTGCCACAATTTAAGGTGCCTAAGTAAAATGAATAGAAATTTTCTCCAACAATTCAATTTAGTCACTAGGATTTGAAAGCCCAGTCGCTTATTTTTGTCTATTTTAAGCAAAAAAATTAGTCGCCAAGAAGCTTGCGGTATATCGGTTTTCCCTCGTCTCTTCAGGTTAGGTTTCATCTAGAAATTTTAGTTCGCATCTCTGATAAAAGTGTTATACTGGAATAAAAATCGACAATTTTTTTGTATTCTTGCACCTTCATTCTGTTTAATTACGCATTAATAACATTTTGGTTGAAAAAAGGAAAAAATCACCCTCTACTAGCTAAAGAAAAAGATTTCCTTAGTTGTCTCATCAATAATCATCTCGTCTTCTTTTTCTGGTATGAGACGAGAACCTCTGTTTAGGTTCTAGAGAAACCTAAAGGAACAATCTTATAAAAATCTATCAAAAAGTAGTAAAACACGCGTCAGCAAGTATTCACTTGCCTACATAGCATACACTAGAAAATTTCTCACATTGAATTCCCATGCGTGAAAGAAAAGATAAATTCAGTATCTCAAGCATCGCACGATGGTTGCGTTCGCATATCAAATCCTCCTTAAATTCGCGAGCCAATTTTCTAGAGGAAGGAGCGGTGACTTGAAGCAGACAGTTGGGTAACGAGCAGCTGAGGGGCGCAGCCGATCAGCTTGAGCCACGTCTGAGGCAGCCCCTGCGCACGACAACGCGAGCTCTAGTTACTAAGTGGCATGAGTGGCCTTCTCAATGAAATAAAATAAGCAAAACTTAGGAGTTTCTGAAATTTTGAGTTACCAAGGTGAAAGACATTGTTTTAACTTGTTTTCAATAGTGTATGATAGTTATATCGCGAGCGTCTGCGTATTTGTATGAAGTTCCGCGGTGGCGGATGTCAGACTTATATGAATAAAGGGTACGAGGGCTGTTTGAAGACATTTTTAGTATGCATATTTGAATCAAATTTGCACAAATATCCTCAACGATAATTCTATATTGAATTATTTTATGAAGCCACCTTGGGCTTTAATGACTGCTTCCATGTGGTTCCGCAACCGCCGGCAAGCTGAAATTACAATAAGTGGTCCTTATTCATTTCTGACATCGCCTGGGCAATGGCAGCCTTCAGTGAAGCTGGAGTGCCATGGGGATGTCGATTGGTCTCCCTTTGAACAACGCTCCACACGAAATAGTTCATAGGATTTAAATCTGACGAACGTGGGAACCACAAATTTAGGGTCACATGATCGTATAAATTCTTCGATAAACTATTTTGGGTTACAATGGCTTTGTGAGAAGGTGCTGAGTCTTGCTGAAAGACGTATGACCTTCCATTAGATACTTCATGTATCCAGGGCTCAACAAACGTGTTTATAACATCAATGCATCCAACAGCAGCAGCCCTACGAACGTGTGTAAATATGTAAGGTGGCGTCACATAACCTTCATTTCTCGCAACTCATAAAAAACTCATGATTGCAGTTAAAGCAACTACAGCTGCATGTTTATCATAATTTCTTGGAAGAACATATTAATTTATATGATTTATGTGAAATAAAAAATATTTTAAAGGATTCGAGTGCGTATTGAACTGAGAACGACAAGTCCTCAAACAGCTCTCGTACCCTGTAATATAGAAAACTTTTCGAAACAGTAAATATTGGATTAGTTAGAAAAAATATGTAATCATATTTAGACGTCAATGAGCAGAACAGGTCGGTTCCTTAATGATTTCTATCATTATGGCACGTGATAGCATTCCACCGACGCCGTTCTCTAACAAATTTACAGGCAATCACATACGGTACTTGATATTCAGGCTTAAGAGTCCCGTGTATTTTATAAATTACTGCAACGCTAAACGTTGAATTCTCAGTGAAGTTTTGAGCAGATTTTGAGCAGAAAAACCTGGTGTACAATTCTGTTTTACCAGACAGTAGAGTCGGTAATCCGCTGAGCGTTGAATACTANAAATATTTATTCAAGTTTGATGTTCGCTAATTCATTTCGAATTGCATTGAGTAAAGTAGATATTAATGAAACTTCTGTATTACCTTTTTTTAACATTTAGGCACAAATTATCCGATCTTATGAATTATTATAGCTTTGGTCGGATTACAAATAAATTGTAAACGACATTGAAATCATTACACCTCATTGGAATATTCATACGTTGTGGCTTTGTGAGTTGATTCTGGTCTAATTTACCAGGATATTGTTTGCATTAGAACCGCAAACCTCATATTATAATGGTGACCAAAATGAAATTAATGCAATTGTAATCAGGAGCACTTGAGTTGAAAAAATCGAAAGAATACTTATTTTCCTTTGCATCTAATGTAATTTTTCAGGCATTAATGGTTCACAAAACAGACCGTTTATGTTCCTAAATGAGCCCTATAACTTTCATGCAAAAATCCCCCGAAAAATATCTGACCACTCTCAAGCTGACCAGAACTCAGGTCGCGGCTGTTAAATCCGTGAAATTTACGGAGTCAATTATTGGTATCGCATAGACTGGGCCTCGATATCGGAGGAGACTCTAAATGCCCCCTGAAATATTGAGTGTCCAGGCTAAAACTGCTGAAAATCTCATTGATGGCACACTGAGGAATTTCAAGCAGATAGCCGTTCTCGGTCCCGCAGAGAATCTCCTCAGACAAGCCATTAATGGAACATTAAAGAAATGAACCATACCCTTCTGCGGTCATGATAAGAATTTTATAAGATAATCGAAGTAATTCAAGAATAAAACAGAATCCCTAGACGATAGATACTTATTTTGAGCGAAGTTTGTCGCGCAGCCATTTATTGAGTGGAGTATTTGTGGAGGATTGCCATTTATGGGGAGTGGAAAAATGCTGAAAAAAGTCACTTTAAAATCGACTTTTTTGCCAGACCTTCCTCTGCAGCTTTCTAAGTCGATGCTCTACCCATTGTTTTCACCAGTCATTCCGTGTTTGGGAAGTTCATCATCAACTACAGATTTTTTTCATGGCGAAGAACAGATTTCCTTGAAAATTAAGGCATTGTTGCAGCAAAATGAGTTAACGATCTTGTTCAATGTATTCTTCATAATAATTAATATACAAAGGATCGTGTGCCCGAAATCAAACCATCAACTTATTTCTCATGCTCTATATTTGTGATCTCAGATTTAACACGTTTTCCAAGGCCGAAATTTTAGGCTTGCATTAATTGAGTAGAATGTTAAACTAAATTGCATTGATTTTGAACTAATCAGAATATAACTTAAGCCTTGCGTTGATGAAACAATTTGTCATTAGAACGCAGAGCATATTACAGTCAGACGCACGAGTGGTCAGTTATGTACATTACAGTCAGGACACAGAGCACATTACAGTCAGACGCACGAGTGGTCAGTTATGTGAACGTTTTCGCGAGTTCTCTTGATGCTAGCCAAAGATTTGCTCGGCTCAAGTAAAGTTATTAAAGTCAGGTTCGCGCTGTCCACTATGCATTGATCCATAAAACATGAAGTTCTTCCTTACGCAGGTTAATACGTACATATTTTCATTGAAGACGTAAGGTACAACTAATATTGTTCTAAACCAATGAAACTTCAGGCATAATCGGGAGCACATGTTTCGAATATCTGTAACTAAAATTTCGAACACGATCCAAGTCGTGCACGCTGCAAGCATGACATATATTAAGGACTGCCTGTACAAGAATGATTTTTCAAACGCCTGGCAATGAAACTCGATTTGTCAAAGATGTTTCTCCGGTCCAGCCAGTGTTTATATCTACAGGTATGAAAAATCTAAAGGTACAAACTTTGACAGTAGACGGAGCCATGCAAAATAAACACATTTTCACAAGCCACAAAGATTTCAAAACTCTTCGTTTTCAAGG